>BPLR01010816.1:0-73902 GCA_021605095.1 Caerostris extrusa
TTAAAAGCAATGAATAAAATATTTTAATGAAACTTGCTTTTTTGCTTTATATTTTATTTGTATCGTGTGAATTTTTTTTTTTTTTTTTTTTCACATTTTTAAAATACTGTGCATTTTCAGGTACATGAATTCTGGCTTAGAAAACCGAGTCTGAATCAAATTACAGCCATAGGCGAAGGCACAGACGGTACTTATTCATTGCATATTACTTTTTTATTTGTACATAACCAAAATGTTTTTGATGATTTATTTTAACTTTGAAAACTCTGCATTTTAACTTGAGACCGCTTAAAGTGGGGATCAAATCGTAATGTAATGAATTACGATGTTTGGCGCGATTTGCGAATAAAGTATTTAAATCATGGGGACCTAACAAGTTAATAATGAAAAATGGCGGAATTTGGTAATTTAAGTTTCTATACCAGTGATTTTATTTAATCAGATTGTGACTATTTACTAGTAAGTTAGAGAAAATATATAATGGCTGTCAATTGAAAATTCTCCTATTTAAAAGACTAGATGTTTATCCGCTATTGTCCAGTATTTTCACTATATTTTGTCGAATAAGAGAATATAATGTGGCAGAAGAATGAATGCAGTGTAAAACTGAAACTGCCATTCTTTACATTCCCTTGAAAGCATCGTTCGGACTATAAAGTATGAAATACTCATCAATCAAAACAGCTAAATGAAACTGTCACGTTTATTAAAATATTTAGATTCGAACAAAACAATTAAAAACAAATTTCGTGGTGCTCCTACAAAAAAATCTCCACATTGGTGCCTGTGCCGATTTAGTACCAGCAGTCTTGTAAAGCACATTCAAGTATATATTTTTTGAAACGGTTAATATATTAAAGTTTTTACACCTAAAACGTCTGTTGAAGGCTTAGTATAACTAATGTAAAACCTATGGTATATCGGGGATTTTAAGACCTTTAAAACTTTAAGCTCTCTTTTTAAACCTTTTATATTGGTCGTAGAAGAAAATTGAAAGTATCATTGATTCAAGACATTAGAGTCTATAAAAATGGTCCATAAAAACGCATCCGAGCACTCTCGCTAAATTAAAAGAATTAAGGAGCAGAAAAGGGGAAAAGTAGTAGTAGTAGTAGCATGCGGTTTTTTGTAGGCTACAATATGTACGTGCCAAATTTGAAAGCTCCAGATTTTTAAAAACTGTGAATTTGCATAAACAAACAGATTTTCAAATTTACAGATAAACGGCCAATGCTTTCTTGCATTTTAGCCAACATCCCGTAATATATACTACTGGCCATTAAAATTTCTACACCAAGAAGGCGGCATGCTACAGACGTGAAATTTAAAACGACAGGAAGAAGGTGCTGTGATATGCAAATGATTAGCTTTTCAGCGCATTCAGACAAAGCATGTGTGTTTAAATATATATGTGTTTAAATATATATGTGTTTAAATGAGGAAATTGCTCAGCCGGTTTCTTATACACAAATTGCATTTGAACGTTGTTGCCAGGTGAAAAGTTGCTGTGATGCTTCGTGTAAGAAGCAGAAATGCGCACCAACACGCTTCTAACTTTGATAAAGGTCGAATTGTAGCGCGCCGGGATTGCGGTTTAACTATCGCAGTATTGCTGCTCACGTCGGTCGAGATCCAATGACTGTTAGCTGAATATGGAATCGATGGGTTCAGGATGGCAATACGGAAAGCCATGATGGGTCTCAACGGCCCACTATCACTAGCAGCCGAGAAGGCAGACATATTACCCACATGGCCTTAATGAATCGTAGCCACTTGACGAGCCCTGAGTCAAGAATTGGGTTTGTTTGCAAGGCAACAAGTGTCTGCACGAACAGTTCGACGACGTTTGCAGCAGCATGGACTCTCATCTCGGATGAATCCAGGTTCTGTTTACAGCATCCGTGTTTGGCGGCATCGTGGTGAACGCACATTGGCTGCGCGCATTCGTCATCGTTATATTGGCCCATCACCTGGCGTGATGGTATGTGGTGTTATTGGATACACGTTTCGGTCACCACTTGTTCGCATTGATGCCACTTTGAACAGTGCACGTTACATTTCAGGTGTGTTATGACACAGATAACAGAGGGACAAATAACAAAGGGCTCTACCCTTTATTCGAGCCCTACGTTTCAGCAGGATAATACACGACCGCATGTTGTCGATATTGTACAGATCTTCCTTGATACGAAAAATGTTCGGCTGTTGCCCTGGCCTGCACGTTCACCAGATCTCCCGCCAATAGAAAACGTTTGGCCCTTGGTTGCCGAGCGACTGGTTCGTCACCATACGCCACTCACTACGGTTGAGGAGCTGTGGCATCGTGTTAAAGCTGCATGGGCATCGGTACCTGTACATGTCATTCAATCTCGGTTTGACTCAATGGCCATGCGTATAAGTGGTATTACTGCCAGAGGTGGTTGTTCTGGATACTGATTTCTCAGGATCTATGCACCCAAATTTTTGAAAATTTAATCACTTATTTCCAGTATAACATATTTGTCCAATAAATATTTTGTTATCTGAATTTTTTCCTGGTGTAGCAATTTTAATAGCCAATAATGCAATTGCTGGAAATTATCTATAAATAGTGTTTTTAGTCTGCGATAACTTGTGAGAATAAAAGTTTTTAACTCTCAAGTTGAGACCACTTGTGCTAGCATGCGTAAAACTCCATTTCTGTAGGTAATGTTTTTAATATGTTATATCATTTTTTTTTTATTCTTGTCAAACTATATGTATGAAATTAAAGGAACTAAGAAAAGTGTGATTACTTATCTGTAATCAAAAAACAGGGAAAATAGAGTATATCGATACAGTTCAAATCATAGACAAATTCGTGACCACTTTTCATTTAGTGATACACTATAACAATGTCTGTAATACAGCTCATTTAAATGTAAATCTTTATATTAGTAAAACTAAATTGTCCCTCTGTTATCTGAAGTATAAAAATGTAGCGGATTATAGTATTAATAATATATATATATTTTTTTACACCAGGAGTCATATCGTCCACAAATGAATAGAGGGTGTTAATTGCCATCCAGAAGGACCTATAGACGTATTCGCCCCACATTTGAGTGTCTTGTGAGAGAAAAACCCGAAAACTCCATGCTCTATCACAAAAATATAGAGTAATAATAATTCTATACAAAATACATGCATGCTTCTACTACAGCTTCTTAAAGCTGTCCGTTACATAAATGTGTTGAATTGAATTTTTTTTTTTTTTTCAAATATCGGATGACATTGAGTTCTTTGAGGATTTTTAGGATACGCATTCGCTTGTCACATAAGAGAAAGCTTGGAAAACTCCTACCATTCAATATAGCAATCTGTACGACACGCTTTACTCACATTGTCACAATCGCCATCAATTCTGAAGACGCCGCAAACCGTTAATTGACATTGGAATTAAAATTTTACTAAAAATTATAAAGTCTCACGGTTTCTTTCAGTTTAATTTAATTTTATATAAATTCCTTCTAGTACATGGGATGCGTTCATAATAAGTAATTTTATTATCCTATTAAAACTGAGAAATATATATATATATATATTTTTTTCAGGCACAGATCAAGATCACCGGATAGTAAAAGTGCCCTACCCCATGAAGTTAAAAAATACATCGAGTAAGTAAAATTTTAATCTCACTTACTAGAACTTATATGTCAACAAATAAATATGGTTATGATACGTTGTTTTTATTCATAATAATAATAATTTTTAAAAAAATATTTTAGCTACAATCTTATTGATCCGGCTGCCTTAACTGAAGAAGAAAAACGCGATATCAAGTATACTAAAGTTCAGTAAGTAGGAAATTTTTCTTCTTTTTTGTGTGTGTGTGTGTAAAAAGCTTTGAAAAGATCGGAAATATTTATTAAATATATGGCTATGACTGCATTAATTGTACTTTTCAATACAGAATTAAAAATTTGGTAATCAACAAGCATGATTTGTTTTCACAACAGGGCTGATAGTCGTCTCTTCAAGATACGATATTCATCAAGTCAAGGACAACTTTCGAAGCATCATACATCCAGGTAAATAGTGTTCTAAAATTGTTTAATATATGAACAGCTATTTAATTTAAAATAATGATTTTTTAAAAATACTTAAAAAATATACCAATTAATTAAATATTTATGGTCTCGAGCATAATGTAAAATTTATCACAATTCGATATATCAGAAGAAAAATTTTTAGAGGGTCGATTTGAAGTTACGTCTATGAATTAGTAAGCACACGTAAACTTCTTTTTCAAACGATCGGTACTTTCCTAAAACCTTTGTAAAAAGAATTACTGACTACGCTGCCAGTTTTCTAGCAATAAAAGCGAAATCTCCCTTTTGACGCGACTGTAAGACTATGTTAGTTGAAATGAGAATGCTTTTTTAAAAAAGAATTCCCGGAATATTTTGAATTACGGACATTTTTATAAATAAACATTTTCTATTGATCACGAAAAATGAAAAGTCCCATAGGAAGGGGAAATTCGGAATCCCTTCATTTTCCTAAATAAGATTGCCGATTTATCCTGGAGCCATAAGAAATGTAGCAGATGGACTGAAAAGTTCGTAGGCTGACAAATAGATGGCCCTACTAGTATTAAATCCATATGATTTTTAGTTGGCCCTAACCTTAAAAAAAAAAAGACACGTGTATAAATTTGACAGCTGTTGCACTATTAGCATGTGAGTTATAGCATTTTTAGTGTTCATCACGTGCAGTCCACTCGGCTGCCTGTCGATTGACTACGGTGTGAAATGATGGATCCATGTTTCATCCATTGTCACATATCGACTCAAAAATTCGGGTTTATTACGATTGAACAGCTCCAAACACTGCTTAGAATCATCAATTCGTTGTTGTTTTGGGTCGATTGTGAGCTCGCGCGGCACCCACTTTGTGACATATCGTGAATGAATATTTGGATATGCTTTCGCATATCCAAATATTCATTCACGACGTGTCCAACACGTTCCTTTGATATCTTTAGGGTCTCAGCTATCTCAATCAACTTCACTTTACGGTTATCAGAAATTATTTTGTGGACTTTTTGACGTTTTCGTCGGTAACAGCCTCTTTGGGGCGTCCACAGCGTGCATCGTCCTCGGTGCTCATTTCGCCTCGTTTAAATTTAGCAAACCACTTCTCTACGGTTGATTTTCCTGATGCAAAGTCCGAATAATGTTTATCAAGCCAAGCCTTGGCTTCAATAGTATTTTTTTTTTTTTTTCGACAAAAAGCAATGTTTTATTAGCATACGAAATTCCTTTTTATCCATTTTTTCAAACTAACAAAAGTTGCTTCACTAAAAATGCTATAACTCACATACTAATAGTGAAACAGCTGTCACATTTATACACGTGTCTTTTGAAGGTTAGGACTAACTAAAAATCATATGGATTTAATACTAGTAGCGCCAGCCTACGAACTTGCCTACCTGTTATATCACCAAGCGGTTGCAGTTTTAACCAAGTTCACTTATATAGTCCACACGTCACAGTATGTTGCACACATTTTTGAAGATCGTGGGCCGCACATTACACTTTAACTTGTTCGCAAGTCACGCAAAAAAAAAAAAAAAAAAAAAAAAAAAATAGTATATTCTTTATTTCATTTATGTATATAAAGATCAATTTGATATTTATTGTATTAAGAATTTTACATGATATTACATTGATTTAACAAAGGTTTTAATATTCAGTTAAAAAGTGATAAAAAATGATTTCTATTTATCATTTTTTTTTTTTAAATTTAGTCTTGAAAATGTTGTTACAAGGAGCTTGATAATCGTTTAGCTGCGATTCTCTGTATAATTGGTCAGCGTTTTCTTTTTATTGTCTGTTTCGACTGGAATCCAGAATTCCATCTACATTTCTTTTCAATAGAATTACATTCAGAACAATATACTTATTAATATTTTCTTTCACGCTCACATACAATTAAAAAAACCTCAGCCAACAATGAATTGCATGTAATATTACTAACTAATGCAATTTCTTGTTGTTGTTATCGTATCCCTTGAAGAATACAAGAAAATCATATATCGTGGTGCTGTGAATAATATTGGCTCTGTTGATTGCCAGCTCTGAGTATAAATCTTCTTCCGAGGGATGGTGCAGACAATGCATGGCGTCTGCAACAGCTGGGCAATCAGACATGATGAGGAGTAAGCTCGATATCAGAGCAGTTGACACATTTTTGGTATTTTTTTTAACGTCATCAGCAGAAATTTTCATATTTTTGTGGTGTTTCATCTTTAATTGAAAGTAGTAGCTGTTCTGTTGACATTTAGTTCTGTAATTTGGTATTTAGTTTTAATCTTTTAAGACATTTGCAAGGAAAGTAGGAATAACAGTCTGATCCAGGCTTCTATACAATTCCTTTTCTCTGAAATCTCAACAAATTTATATCAGATTAGTTAAGACTTGCATATCTTGGACAGTAATTGAAATTCTACACAAAATCTTGCCTTTCAGTTTGTTTTTGAATAAATAAAACTTTTTAAAAAATAAATATTGATTATCCCCACCTGTCGTAGCATTTCCACTACCATATACCTTATATCAAACGCAATTATTGGTAATAAGTTTATATATACGTATATATATAAATATAATCTATGCAAAAAAACTCCGGAGTAACAAAACTGTTTTGTTCAAATATTTCTTTTCCTTTAACAGAAATAATGCATTAAATGTCATAATAATTAACAAGAATTGAATTTTAGAAATTTAAGTAATGTACTTTATTTTTAGGAGCTCTAACAGCAGTCTTCAAAAGTCTCAACTAACAGATGACCCTGGGCCTCCACCACCTTACACACCGGATCATCAAAATGGATATCTTTCTTCAAATCAACAGAGACTAGTAGATATTGAAGAGAAAAACGAAAGTATGTTGGAGTCTGTACAAATTTCGAAAATCGGTTCCCATAGTGGTAATCAAAAGAATTCCCCAGCAAGTTTCAAAGACAGGTAAATATATAATGCAGCCTAAATATTTAAATAACAATTCAATTAAACTTTTACTAGGATATTTTAGTATCATTATTATTAATTATACTAAAATATTTATTATTTACACAGTCCAGCCACATTAATGTGACCATCACCTACTTTCGACGTCAACGTGACATCACCAATCACAAAAGGCAGGTGGCAGCACATTGCAGTGGAGTGTATATAAAGAATTCCACTTAAAGCCAGAATATACAAGAGTGTATATATTCTGGCTTTTGACAGGTGGTCACATTAATGTGACTGGACTGTATATATATATATATGTATATAAATTTTTAAATATTTTACTCCTCACTGATGTTATTAAAATGTCACAAAACCCACATTTGGTTTTTAAATTGTATAAAAAATTTTATATCTGTTTCTATATTACACTTTTTTTTTCTTTTCTAGAATATTGAGTTTAATAAAGAGCATATTTTCATAATTTCTTTGCAATTTTTGTTGATATTTAACTAAGAAAAAAATTAAACAAAACAAAAATGCATAATTTCACTGAATCCAAGCAAGGCTGAGCCATATTTTCCAATATTTTACATTGAAAAGAAAATCTCTGTGAAGTTTGATTTCATCAAATACTTATAAAAGCTATTACAACAAAGTACAATAATTTAAACTGCACACATGTAGTCAAAATCTTTATATATATATATATGCATTGGTGGAAATTAGAGAAACTGTACAATTTTTTATTGATATTACGAGGGTCAAGCGTAGTATTTAATTTTGTAGTACTTTTCAAACTTAAAATTGTAAATAATTATCATTTTATTGACCATAAATATGTTTAAATATGGCAATATATATATTTTCTATGTTTTTAGATTTTCTCATAGCAATTCAAACCAACAACTCTTGAAGCATAGCCAATCACAAGATTGGGGAATCAACAAATCCAGTTTAAACAGGTCACAGGTAATTTTTTTTTTTTTTATAAAGAAGGAACATATTTGAATGTACATAACAAAATTCAATTTAAGTATTCACTGTTACTTAAAATTTCGTAGACGTATCCCTGTTTTGAAACTGATGTTAAAATTGATTAACATCATAAGCACTGTGATACTAACTGAATGTTGGAAGATTTAAAAGCTTAATAGTTCAATTAAACATTGTACTATTTTCCAATTTTGTTTTTAAATAAAACATATTACATTATTTTCAATATATTACTAATTCAATTTCAGAAAATTATTCTACGAAAAAGATTTAAAAGGAGGAAAAAAAGTTTTTAGTGCCTAGTTGAATTATATATGAGAATAGAATAAAAATGAAGTTATTCTTTGATAGTTATTATTAAAAAATAATTAGTTTATTTTTGACTAATTCTAATTAGTGTTTTTCTTTTTAAAAATCTACAAATATCTTATAAAAAATGTTAATAGTATTACTGATTTATATTTACAAAATTGAACATTTTCTTTTTAATTAGCATTTGCTGTCTGAATCTAATGAAAAAGATGGAATTCCTCAAGAACAAGAAAATACACAAAATGGCTACATGGCAAAAAATATAAGGTAATTTTTTTATATATCAAATCAGTATAAATTAAATCGCAGATTAACGGATTTTTCAAAATAATACATAAATGTAAACAAAAGAGAAATAAAACTAATTTAGTGTTATGCTTATTGAGAACTAAGAAATAAAGAAATCTAATTAATGAATCCAACAATATATATATTCCTATATAATGATTGATTTTTTTCTTTACTTAATAATCAAGATTTTTACCTAATTTAAAAACTTCTGCACATCTTACGGGCAAAATTTATGGAAAAAAAAAAAAAAAAAAAAAAATTATCCACTCTGCCAATACGTTTGGTAGATTTTTTTTCAAATAAATTTATTTTACGAGCCTACAATTTTTACATTATGCATTCGCAATAAATATTGGCAAGACTCAAAGTTATGCGAGCATGTAAATATTTGCTTATTTGACATTTGTAATATTTGCTTCATGTTTTTTCCAGACTTGTGAATGGACATTTTTATTCAGCATCCCAAAAATCATTGATCACAATGCCAACCATGACTCACAGAGTTACATTTGAAAATGATGAGACTTCCAAGCAATATCCAAAGGTAAGAATTTTTAATTAAAAAATATTTTCAAACTATCACTAAACATAAATTTCAACAAATCTTAAATATATTCAATATGTGAACCAGCTGTCTAAATTGGACGATGATGGAGAATGAAAAATGGGTAACTTGTTTTTTTTTTTTTTTAAATAATCAAAAAATTACTTACATTAATTCCCAAAACAATCTTTGATATTATTATATGTCTCTAAAAATTAAAATTTTAATTTAAGAATCAGTATCTCATGCTGTCAAAATTGAGAAATATTTTAATTTTTCATTCTAGATTTCATATTATTTAGATGATATTAATCTATATTCATTTATAATTTCAGAATTTAACATCTTCCCAATCTTGGGCTCAATGTTCCCCAAGAGAAAATGGTGAAATGCCAAAGTCTAACGAAATATCACAATCATCTCAGAATAATCATGAAATGAGTACTGAATTATAAATGGACTAAAGCTATTATCAACTAGTAAAGAAAGAAAAACATTTTTTTTTATTGCTCATCACATTATTCAATAAAAATGCTAATTGTAGATTTTTAAGTTTTTAGTCTTCAAAAAATTAAATTTTTATTTTAACTTTGACACATATTTTAAATTCAGAAATGAATATTTTAGGCATTTTTTTTTAGATGTTGATGAATCATAATCATTAAATCTTTAAAATATTTAAAGGTATAGTGAATTTTTATAGATGTAGATTTAGTAAGAAGATGCCTGTTTAAAGTAATATTATTATTAATGGTAGAAAACAAGAATCCCTTTTAAAAAGCAATTTATTGTATATTTTATTCCACAATTTCACATTTTTTAATTTAACTGTTGTAGAATTACATCCCTAAAAAATATGCCATCCAATATATGATTGTATTCCATGTATAAATATAAATTAGTGCTTGTATTAATACTTTAATGGGCATTTTAATTTAATCATAGCTTGTAGTATAATTTTTGTCAATTTGTGAAAGCTATAACAGGGTGACTACAGAAACTGTGAAAAAAGAATCTGACTAAACTTGCAACATTTCCTTGACTTATGGCTACTAATTATATTAATTACCTGGCTTTCTCAGAATCACTGTATATGTACAATATACATTATTAAAAACATTTTAACCAGTTATTTAATGAGATAAATTAATATTTTTCTTTTATAAAATTGAACGAACATCCTAAAAAAATTATTAAAACAGTAAATCCCATAATTATTTTCTAAAATACAGTTCAATTATTTTATTTAAACTGTTTTTATTGGAAAGTATTTACATGATTTATTTTAACAATTGTCTGTTTTATTTTTAAGAAACTCACGAAGTTGTTTTTTAAAGGCAACACCATGCCATTGAATTTTGCTTTTTTTCCTCTACGTACAAATGTAATGGAAGACCAATTTAAGAGCAGAATTAATAATTAACCATTTTCTAATAACAAAAAGTATGGATTCAATGCATAAATAATTATTTATCAAGTATCCATTAACCTAATGTTCAATGATTAAATACATAAACGACAAATACCTATCAATGTAGATGCTAAAAGATCAGGTTTAAGGAATGAATTTCAGCTTAATTACATAATAAATAATTAAAATACTTACTTTTAGAAATTGGTGTAAGCAACAGCAAGAGAAAATTAGGGCACAAAACAAAAGCAAAAGACAAGTCTAAAAATGAGATAAACTGGACATTCTGTTAGAACAAACACAGAACATTGACGTAAAATGAGTAACAATTCTAGTTGGCAAGCATACTTGACTACAAAATTGCTGACAGCATGCATGCTTGGCACGAAATGCTGTCGTCAGCAATTTTCCCCAACTTCCCAGTTCTGTTGTCACCCTGTATAAATTGTATAGAAAATTAGCATTTCACTGCCATTTTCAATATGCTTAATATGGATACATTTGTATTTGCATGAAAATTTTAGTATTGATTAATACGGATTTTTTATCTAGATTTTGATAATAACAATAGTGAAATCTAAATGATTTCATACCTGAAGTAGTTAGTTAGCCTTTTTTCATAAGTTACAAATTATGAAGAATAATTTCATCTATTATATTGTAATAACCAAACTGTATGAATGTACTGCACTTGCAAATCATTTTGAAATTTTTTTGTATATTATAATATAATTTGTAATATTTTGATATAATGTTTTTGAGATTAAGTTATTTTCAGAAAACATTCTATGTGCTTTAACTACTTTTGTAACATGAATTTTTTTGTATATAAAATAAAAGTTTAATATATAAAGACAACATAGGTACAAATTCTTCATTGAAGTGACTAATTTTTGTCTTCATTAGAAACATTCATTCAACAAGTTCTGAAATTTTACTGTATTTAAAATTTGCTCAAATTCAACATAGAAACACATCTTAAATTTATGACATTAGAACTTTCATAAAAAAGCATTTAAGGCTGGTTGTTATTCATTCTTAGCTAATTTGTAGTGTTCTTCTGACAAACTTCTCAATTTTGCAGCAGCCTGAAATGAAAAATGTATAATTAATAATTTTCCCTTTTTTAAAAAAAAAATCTTACTGTTCAATTTTTTAATAGAAATAATGAACGCCTTACTTATTAGAATACATAACTCATATGAAATAACTAGGTTGACTGTTCTCAAGCTTAACTTCATTTATAAAGTGATTTTATTGTAAGCTTATATAGTGAGAAAACAACTTTATGATAAAAACTGAATCAGGAATATATTTCAACTACGCAATTTCTTTTTAACTCCATATAATTTTGTTAAATCAATCATAAAAGTGCAATAGCAGAAATTTGAAAGTATTGCCATCTTTCAATCAATGCTATAAAAAAAAATCAATAACTGCGTTTTTTTCAAATTAATAGATTTCAATTCATATATATATGATAAAAAATAAACATTTCCAATTTAATGTTATTTTGTTGAAATGTAAAAAAAATAATTAGACTGGCTGCAATTTTTGGAAACTATTATAAAATTTTTCAGAAAAAAGTGAATAATACTGCATCAGCGGTCATTAGAAATGTGACCAAAAACAAGTAGAAATTGAGAGATTGCCATGTTTTAAATAAGAGTAATTGATATCTTCTGAAGAATTGCAATGATGAGGCACTGGTCTAATAGAAGCTAACATGCTATTATGGAGCAAGATGGTTAAATGTAAGACTTTTTATAATTAATATAGACTGTGGAATGCATTTCTAAGAATTGAATCAACTTCTAGAAGAAATGTTACCTCATTTTCTGGAAACAATTTTATACATTTTCATATGAAAAACTTAAATGATGCTTTTTATAGGTCTAGGTTACAATAAATAAATTTAAACTCAGTGAAGATTTATATAAAATAAAATTTACTTGTTCAGGAGTTAAATCTCGCTGAGCTTGAGCTAACATTTCATATCCAACCATGAATTTCTTTATAGTAGCTGATCTCAACAAAGGAGGGTAATATGATGCATGAAGTTGCCAATAACTATAATCTGTTTTATCTAAACCAGTTGGTGCTCCTGTTTATTTTAAGGATATAAGAATTAAAAAAAAAATGTATAAATAATATCTACTTAAACTAATTGAAATAAATAATATTTATCTTTTTATATAACTTGAAAAAACAATTTGTATTTTATAAACTCATTCATAAAGCATTGGAATGTGTATGCAATGGATTTATGATGGATAAAAATATAGATAATAAAAATTTAATAAATAATTTTATAAGACATCAATATCAATCTAATTAATTAAGCTGAAATCTTTATAATAAAACTACAAAAAAAATGATAATTATAATAGACTGGCTGTAATGTTGTACAAAATCAAACATAAGAAATTTGTATATGAATAAAAATCTGAATATTAGGAAGCTAAATTTAAAAGAACAAATAATGATTTGATTCTGATTTGCTAAAAGCAATGTGTCCAAAATAACATACCAGATGTAGAACTTTCTCATTGTTAAATATTAATACAAAGGAACTACATAAATCGGTAAATTAATTCACTAAAAGATCTTAATATTTAGCTTAATGTCCTATTCAATTTATTTAGAAATTGAAAAGACAATTAGTGTCACAATTTGCCTTAATATTTGATTAAAAGCTTTTATAAAATATATTTTGCTATAAATTAATCGGTGTGCATTAAAAAAAATGCAGATGCAAATTGAAAAGAAAATATATACAAGAATAGTGCAAAAAATAAAGTTATAATAATTTTTTTTTTTTTCTGATTTCCTGATAACATCCTGAAGATAGCTTTATAAAGGAATATGTACCCTTAGGGCATTAAAAACAAGTTATTGCTAGATTATTGGATCCAAAACAAGCCTACCAATGACAACCTATGATATCCATCCAATTAGATATCATAAACATTCAACATTTTCTATAAAATCTGCTGTATTGCCTAATTACCACTTATCAGTTTTATTTAAAACTTTAAACTTGATTTATAATTTCTTACCATTCCTTACCCTTTTTACATGGAAAGTAATTTGATTCTTTCATCTTAATGGAATTTATTATTAAATTTGTTTTGACTTGGATCCAGTAATCTAAAAGCTGAAATAACATAGTTTACAATGTTCTGAGGAAAAGTATTCTTCAATAAAGCCATCCTCAGCATAATTTATAGCTTTTATATTAATTTCTCCCTGTTTTATCTATTTTTGTATATTATGTAATGCATATTTTCTTTTTCAATATACTTCTGCAGTTTTTTTTTTCCAGTCAGCTTTTCATGTTTGTTTATATATATATAAAAACATGAGCCAATATTATCATATGCATGCTAATAAAATTAAATTATATTAAGCTGAAAGACATACCATGCCACCCCATAGAATAAGGAAAAGTAGTGTTAAACAAATTATCATATTTGGTTAGTAGCTTCTTCATTATAGTTGCCAATGCTGATGGGATAAAAATAAAAAAGTACATAAAAGTGAAAAACCAAAAGAAATTTATTATAATATCATGAAGATAGTTTTATCACGGAATATGCACCCTTAAGACATGTAAAAATAATTAACAAATTTACAAAAAAGAAGAAAAAAAAACTTACAATGTTTTTCCTTTTCTGTTAGATCAGATATCTTAAGAATATGCCTTTTTGGTAGCAACATGACTTCATAGGGCCAAACTGCCCAGTAAGGAACAACAACCACCCAATCTTCATTACTCAAAACTATACGTTCCTTCAATAACAAAAGAAAATTATTCATACATTCTTAAAAATGATTTTTACAATAATTTGGAAATATTCTCTTTAAAGCAATCATATTTAAAATGTTTATATTAATTTCATAACAAAGATTTTTTAAACAAGCATATTAATTAGAGTAATAAATTTTTAGCATTTTATTTAGCAATACAGATTAGCAAACTATATTATACAATGAAATTCTTTTCTTATTTAAATTTTTAAAAAAAAAGAAAAGAAATGTTTTCGTTTTTTAGATGTAGTGATAAAAGCATGCTAATTTATATATATATATACTTAAATGATACATAAATCTAATATAGCTTTGAAATACATTCATAAAAAAGATAATGCAATTTAAAGAAATAACTACCAGGAAACATAACATCAACAGAACAAAATTACAGCAAAAAACAAAAAAGATAATATAACAAAATGTAGAATCTAAATATTCCAGTTAAGATATAAATATGCATAAAAAAATTAATTCTTGTAAGTGAAATAAATTTTGAGAATGAAGCAATTAAATATAAATATAAAAGTAATTCTTAACTTAGCAGCAGGTGAAAGGGAAAAAAACTCATTTAAATAAAATAAATTTGCAATTATAGCATTACATAAAATAAATTTCACAACTTCATAATAAAGGGATTTAAAATATCAAAAGTGTTAAAAATATTCCTTAAAAGTAAATTATCAAATATTAAATTCAAATTTATCATAATGTTACCATTGTTTTCAGTTCTTCTTTTAAATAGTCCAATAATAGAATGGAATTGTTTTTCATGAAATATTCACACTGTTGCTTATCTTCAATTCTTGGTTCATCTGGAAGAAAAGAACTTGCCCAAATCTAAAATTTTCCAAAAATTCCTTTTTTAAAAAGCATTAAATGTCAAAATAATAATAATTAATGCAAATTTAATATTTATATATATATATATAAATTTATTTACACTTATTTCTGTCACATTAGGCAAATCTCGTATAATCAGATCTATTTTAATTTTACAAAAAATAGTTGTAATATTTCATATAAAATTAAGCTTATACAAACTAAAATATATTTTTAAAAAAAGCAATTGTTAAGGGATTTTTTCCTATATGCAAACTAGAAATGTTCTAAAAGAATTTAAATAGAATATAAGACATTTAAATGGAATATCAAATTGTAATACACACTTGGCAATGAGGATGAGGATTTGAACAACCCATTATTTCTCCTTTATTTTCAAAAAAAAAAAAAATGGTAAAAAAAAATTGATAGAATTAAACACATTTGAATTAAAATAGTAATAATGCCAAAAACAAATATAATTGAAAATTGCAAATATTGTTTTTAAATAAATGATAAAAGTCCAAATCGGAAAATTAATCAAATATTTGTTGAATTACAGTATAAAATATTAGAAATATGAGTGATAGAAAAATGAAATAAAGTTTTCATTTTATTGTTTGATTTAGCTGTGAGCAACTAAAATAACCGAGTTAATATTCTTAAAATAAAATGCAAACTAGTTTTCCTATTTTCTGATAATTTAATGGCAATTTAACCATAGAACAGTAGAAATTATACGGAAAATGAAACTGCAATGCATTATTAAGATAAGCTTTATAAAAGATACTGATACATATATTTTTTTTAATTTGATATATATATTTCATTTTATACTAGTAAAGATTAGAAGTATCATTAGTATTGTTAGTCAGGTTGTAGGTGGAACTCAGGAAAAAAATGATGAGTGAAACATTTAGCTTTCATGTTATTGAATTAGCAACATATCACAATAGTTCTTTCCTAAACAAGTCCTGTATAAGTTATCTAAAAAATGTATCCTGTAAGGATTAGATATCCTCTTTGTCTCTTTTGAAGTCTGACTGATTGATCCAGGATTTCCAAGAAAATCTCTTTGTGATTTTCTAAAAAAATATTCCCTTTCTAGACCTTTTATCTGCTATATAATTCATATAGAAATTATGTGTTCGTTTATGTGTTTATATTTATGCGTTTATATTCGTTCGTTTATGTCAATCCTTATAGTACTAGCTACATTTATAGTTTTTATTATTTATATATAACATAGTTGTGTGACTTTTTGTTTACCAATTGATAATTTTATTTAACAAGGAGCAAAATTTTTATTGCAGTAAACGAATAATGCATGTAACAAAAATAACAAGGGCATGACAATCATATTCTTTATGGTTCAGAACTTTTATTGTAGTAACTTATTTTTGTATGTTACAAAGTGATGGAAATTTTAGAAAATTAATGACATATTTAAGTATAGTACTAATATAATACATAAATTAATACCTGAACCCACTTAAACCTGTCTCCAAGATCGAGAAATTCTTTGATCCATGTATTAATAACATGAATAATTTCAACTACAGACATCAAAGGCAATGTAATATTTGATTTTGGATGAAAGCACATTACACGGCATGTGCCTTTTGCTACTTCTGATTTAAATAAAGGATGTGATGATTTATCTGAAATAACATAAATATCAATAAGTTGGAAGAAAATTAAAAATCACAATCATTTTATAACGTAAATATATTGCATTATTTAAAAATAGAATAAATTCTTTAATTTTAAGAATACAGTTCATAATTATTGATTTAGAACACAAAATCAAACAAGATACTTTGTTACATATTACAAATTTATCCTTATTCAAAATATAAAATTATATTCTTCAACTTTGAATCACTAGAGTAGTATTTAAATCATTACAATTACAAAAAAATTAATGACTTTATCACAGTAAACAAAATATAAACTGATGAAATTTAAATTAAAAGATATATCTATTGAAATTAACTTTTCCATGCTATTTCTTACATATTCAGTTAAAACAAAAGTATATAGAAAGATAGTTCCTTTAAAAAAAAAAATAATAAATTTTTTTTTTTTTTTTATTATTTTAATTTATTTTTATTTATTTATTTTAATTATGTATATAACATTTTTGAAACAAATTATTATTATTATTATGAACATAAGGGTTTTAAATTATTTATATTAAAAAAAAAAAAAAAAAGGCAATACAAGATCTGAAGAAATTTTTTTGCTTTTTATTTCTTTCAATATTATAAGCTATTTTGTTCAATCTCAAAATGAAAAATTTATATTTTCAATGATATTTTCATTGCAATAGTGGGCATAAAATACACAAAGAGGTTAAAATCTTCAAGTCAGTTAATTATTTTTATATATGGTAAGAAAAAAAAAAAAGAAAGAATAAATATTTACGATAAAGAAATATTAAAATGCACGAAAAAATTGAAAAGAATAAATTACCTGGTGCAGGAACATCTTCCAGAAGAGCTGGAAAATCATTTGAAAAGACATATGTGTTTTCATAATTTGGATTCATCTGTTAAATATACTGTAAATTAAGAAGGAGCTTCAAATAAATAAATTGAAAATAAATATATTGCAAAGTATATAAGAAAAAAAAAAAAAAAAAACATATTAATATTTTATATAATAATAAAATAAATATGTAATCAGTAAATAAATGAAATAAATAATCTAAAATACCATATACAGTTTAGTTAAAAATTGAAATGATTAGAAAAAAAAAAAACTTGGAGATTAGATAAAACATTTTATTTAAGAAAAATTGAAAATATTTTTGTATTATATAAGTAACTTGTAAAATAATATAAAAAAAATAATAACAATTTTTACAAAAATATTTCTATTTCAAATTAAAATTATGAAATTATAATTATTAGTTTTCTAATTAAATTAAATTCTTCAAATGAACTAAAATATGTTAGGTAAAATAAAAAAAGAAAGTCTTATCTTCAGAATGAAGACATATTCAAAAATTGTATTCAATCCAACTATAATCTACTTAAAAATATATAAAATTTATTTGAAATTATAATTAAAATTTATTCTTCAAATTTATTACAGCTAGTTAGTAAGATCCAACATTTTTTTTTTACAGTAAAATAAATAAACCAAACAGACAAAAAAATAATAATAAATTACAGAAATAACTTTAACTTACCTTTCCATTAGCTCTTGTTGCTCCAGGACATAAAGGGTTATTGAAATCATGTTCTGGTATTTCTGTTTCCGAAACTTTCTCTATTTGTCCCTGCCACGGTCTTTTAGCACGGTGAGGTGAAACTAACACCCACCTATCATTGAGTGGATTATATCTCACATGTTGATGATCTATAATGACCAATAAAATATTTTAAAAACTTAAGAAAAATAATAGCTGAAACATTTTACCATATTAAAATTCTTTTATTTTATTTTATAACATAATATAAAAATAAAAGGAGTTACAAAATTTCAAGGAGTTTTAATTTAAATTTTCAACCAAATGTAGCCCTTTTATAAAATATGCAATGGTTATTGAAGATAAAAATATAATTATTGATAATTTTCAAACATTAATCACATAATTTATTCTGATACATTTTTATTCAAAAGAAATAATTGTATAAGGTAAAAAAAATATAAATTCCACTTGTGACAAAAATGTTTAAATACTTACACATTTAGAAAAAAAGAAAAGATGGCAAGTATATTACTTATAAGTGTTAAAATTTACTCAAATAACATTTGAATTTATCAAAATTAGTACTTTCCCAATGTTAAGTAAACTTTGATAAAACATTTAAAGCTGCTCATTACTTGATTACTATAAGCATCTGTCATCACAGGAAGACTGCCAGTCATGTTGTCAGGGGGATGGCAGTTGCTAAGGGAAAGGTTATCATATGGAGAAGAATCTATTTCTGATAGACAGGGATGAGTACAAATTTGTCATACTGATGCATTAAGTTTAATGAACATATTTCTCACACTTATTTTTATTTTTCTGATTTAGCATTTCTCAGAAAAAAATATGAAAAAATGCCTAAAATATTGAGGATTTTCAGATACTGTAAACCATGGTAAAAAATTCTTAAAATATTATGCAATATAATAAGTTGAAAAATTACAAATTTAAAAAATAATTTTCCAACATTCATTTCTAAAATTTTTCATATAATTCATTTAGTTGGTTTGATAGTCTCAGCTGTTAGTGGATGCTTTGTACACCAGGCATGAAAATTATGTCCTTTTGCCATATTTTCTAAAAGTTAAATTACTATTGATAATACAATTTACCACACACTTTTTCTATATTCCCTGATTTTTCACAAGTACTAACTCCTCAACAGACAAAACAACAATGGAAAAAGGCCAACGAAGTTTAATAACAATTGAAAGCAAGATAACTCGATTGCAATAAAAAGAATAAATGCAATAATGACAAAACAACACAGAAGCTTAACCAACTACTCTTTTTCAACTGTAAGCTGGGACCAAGAATAAAATGAAGCCCAAGCATCCTCTTGAAATGAATCTTCCCAAATATAACCAATTGCTATAATGACCACCATCTCACACACATGGGGGAAGGGTTACCATGGTGGTATATCACAGTCCTCTGCATTTCCTTTTTTTTTTTAATTTAGTAGCAATGCATATTATAAAATGCATTTTAATAATAACACACCTTCAAATATTTTTAAAACAAAAATAAATTTTAAAAATTAAATGATTTATAAAAATCCCTTATCCATTCATTGCATACTTTCTTTTCATGAAAAATTCTAAACAAATTTATAATCAAATGAAAACAAAATTCGTAAAATCATTATATATTTAAGGAAGTTAATACAAATTCATCCCTATCATTGAAAATTCAAAAATAAATGTAATTATTTTTTATATTAAAATAACCACAAAAATTTTTAAACATAAACCAAAATAAGTCAGTGTCTCGGATTAAAATCACTTTTAGTCGGTAACCAGTTATTTAAAGCTAGAATATCCATTACATATTTTACAATTCAAAGATATATATATATATATGAAAATATGACGTGAAAATAAATTTAAAAGTAATTATATTTATATTGTGGTAAATACATGACTTGATATTGAATGTAAATTTTTACCTTCGGGATTAAAAATGCCTTCCATCTTCAAGCAAAATAATGAATCAGATTTGGTTTACTAATTTGATAAATTTATTTTATCTTGTCTTGAAGTATAACTCTGAGTTTCATGCTTATTGATCCTACTTTATCTTAACTTGACATGAATTGAGTCCTACTTTATCTTACTTTTGTACAGCATACACCTACTTTGTAAACAAACACATGTGAATGAAAATAATCGGAAGTACGTCATGAACTCGTTTGCTTTTTGAGGTCGTTTCTAAACCTTGTAGTCTTTAGGGAAAGGATATTTCCCATGTATGATTTAGAGAAGTGGTCGATTTTCATATCGCCAATTTTCATTTTCTTAGCCTTTCCATTAATTTATTTTTGTACATTTAGTATTTTACTCAGTTTAAAAAAGTTCTAAAATATACTATTTGGGTAGGTTGTTATTTTAATAATTAGTGAAAATTTCTTTGAACTATACAAACTCTGAATTAGGAAAATTCTCTGCTTAACATAATGAAAAGTCTATTCGTTTATTAATTATTCTTTTTAAACTGATCATTAGCTAAAAATTCCGTTCTGATAAAGGTAGTAAGTTAGTAGGGATTCTCCCTTAAAGGGTGCCTCTGAGATGTGAACTAGTTATTGAGTTAATTTGCTTTTTCCAAATAACGTCCACTCAGGAAAGGGTCCACCTTTCTACCCTTGATCGGTGTTAAAAAAGTTGCTACTCATCTTAGTGAGTTTCTTTGTTACACTTTTTGCATCCGCTATTGAAAATTATTTATATTTCAAAAATAGGTTTCATTTGGTATCTTCTACATTCTTGGAAAATACATCATCCCTGTGTATTTTTATTTAATTACCATAGTACAATGAACATATACGTTTGTAACTTACCTGATATACTGACTGTGTTGTTAGCAAAAGGTCAGTGTGGAATGTGTCGCTTTACGATAGGCGAAGCGGCGAGCAGGAACGACAAAGGAGCGAGGGCTTATGTCGTTAAGCCCAACTCGTTTGTCGGCTCCCGACCAAGAGATAGAGGAGGAAGGTCATCTAAATTAAGAGGTTACTGATTATATAATCAGTTTATCGGCGAAAGGTATAATTATTAAATTTCTTAGTAACGCCTTTTCTATTTTACCATCTCCCATCTATAATTTAACACAGAAAGAGGATAAATTCATTACCCAAATGCTTAAAATGCTGTAAAAATATTTTACATAAAAACTGCGCTATTCTAACTGATGATGTTGAAGACTATTGGAGTTCACTGGCCCCGTCAGGGGCCTCATCTCCGGTGGTGGCAAACATAAAAAAGGATGAAACATTGGCAATGCCCGGAAGTAAAAGGGAGTCGGTGAGAATTAAAAAATTCCTAGGTCTTTTAAAATTAGAGTGCGGTTCATATTATTCGATCTTTTGAATGGCTAGATGTTGGCAGTTATTAAAATTATTGAAGAATATTTCTTAAAGTTTTTTACAGTACTTTTTGAGAGGTAGCATGAATATGGATCTTTGAATATCATCGTTTCTCATGAGTCAGTTGGCATTCATTGTCAAATGGTCATATTTTGTTGAGCTTCCAAGATTTTAGTATTATAATTTACGACATAGGGCCATACCGGGCAAGCATAGGTGAGGAGAATTTAAAATATTTTTATTAATTTTTTAATACTTAGGGATAATTCGGATTTAGAATTCTATACGTTGATATATATTACGTATAAAAATATTTTATAATCTTAAAGAAGTTTTTTCATAGCTGCCACATTGTTAGGTTGCAAGCCTGCTGTTTAAAATATGCTTTTAGTTATTTTAACTAGTTGTATTCTCTTTAAAAAACTAAATTTGTTATTACTATAACGTCTCAACCTGAAATAGACTTATAATTGCTTCAAGAAAAGAGCCATTTTCAGGTTCTTAGAAACACTTTAATTTTTATTTACAAGCATTATATACATATATGCAGAACTCTGTTTACAAAAAATGAAAATTAAAGATAATTTGATTCACAAGTGCAGTTCACTCCAAGGACGATGATTTTCAGAGTTTTCGAGTCTACGACAAATTTAATGCACTGACTGACAAATTTAATGCACTTTTTCTGCGGCAGACCTTAACTATCATACGGCTTAAGCCACAAAAGCAATAAAGAGCTCACTTTGAAAACAGGCGGAAATCGGCTTATTCAGTCACTTTAGAGAAAAAAAGAAAAAAATAGCTCCTCTGGTCGACTCGCACAGAAATCTTCCCCTTCTTCACCAAAAATCTGCTTTTAAAACAATCCGTCAAGAGGTGGGGTGGGGGGCGGTCCAGCTTCCCTCTTTTCTCATTGAGTAGACGTATCTCAGCTCGTGGTTTATCATCAATCACGATTGAACAACTCATAATACGTCCTATACAATCTGCAGTTGTTTCGACATGTGATGGTCGCATAGACATTCGCTAATTTCCTCATTATACATGCTACCGATGGCTCCATCTGGAAAACTGCTAAGAAATTAAAAAGAAAATAACTAATATTCATACTCTTGCTGATTAAAAATCTCTCTCTCCGTCATCTTTGACGAGCATAAATCAGAAATTATTGCTGACAGCCTTCACAAACAGTTTGTTGAAAATGGCAGTTCCAGCCCTGCTATGATAAAAACTGTTGAGGAATCTTTGTATAATATTTATAATAGAAACATTATTTAAAAATTATTAATACAAAAGTATCCACTATAACCAAGTATATTTTTCTCCTAAAAATATGCAATATACAACAAAGCGCTTGGTTTGGATAGCATAACCAACAAAATAACTTTCAATTTAAAATTTTCATAAAAATCTTCAAACTCAACTACTTTCCCATCCCATGAAAAACAGCCAGAATTTTGTCACTTCTCAAGTCAGGAAAACATCCTATCAAACCAGACAGCTATAGGCCCATTATGTTTTTGTCTTCTGTTAGCAAAAATGAGGAGGAGATCATTTTCCATTTCCTCAAGAATATACGAAAGACGAAAAATTATTATTTCTCAACAGCCTGGTTTTACTGATTCAAAGATTCATCAACTCTGCAACTTTACTGAAATTATGCTTCAAGAAAAATCTGATACTGTAGTTATCTTTTTCTGATGTGGCTAAGATTTTCGACAAATTTTGAATTAAGAGACTAGTCCATAAACTAATTTATTATAACTTTCCTCTTTTCCTCATTAAAATTATTAACTCTTATCCTCCTCAGAGAAAATTAATTGTTGCTATTAATAACTCTTATTATTTTATTAGAAATATTAATGCATGTGTTGGCTCATTTCTCTATAATCTTTATATTAACGATATTTGCAGACTAATGATGTGAAACTGTCTCTCTGCTGATGACATGGGTCTCCTTTGTGTGGATAAGAATTCTTTCTTTCCAAAACTATATCTATTCTTTTGAAAAATGACTCACATATTGGAAAATCATATTAAATGTAGATAAAATTTAAAGAGTTCTTTTTACTAACAAAAGAAAATATTCTAATACCAATATCTCTATATTTATGAAATGTTTTGTGGACTCTCCAAATTAAATACTTAGGAGTCACACTTGATATAAAATTGAATTATATCATCTTTCTTATTAACAATCTATGCACTAACTTTAATAAAGCACAAACAGTATTATTAATGTTAGTACATAGGTTGTTAATAAGAGGAATATATTTCTATTTTCTAAAGAATATAAGATATTATTTTTAATAGCCAGAAATTCTGAACTCTCTGTTTTCAATAGAAAAAAAGCTCATTTGTCTCTACTACATGCATCCCACGACCACCTATGCAAGTTCTGTTTGGGGCTCTGCAGCTTTCTTTTAGATTAAAAACATTCAAAGACTTAAAAACAAGGTCCTTCGATTAATTACCAATTCTTAATTACCTTGGTACTTCAAAAATGAGGACATTAGATGCTCTCTTAGCATTTTCTCAAGCATCCAACTATTTATTTATAATATCAATAATAAATTTTACAATTCATCGTTCTTTAAAATTCCTTCCCCGATTATATTTTCTTATTGAAAAACAGAAAAGGTTGTGGGCCGTTCTTGACATTATAAATACTACTCCTCACTAATCTCCCCCTTCTAAAGTGCAAGTTGTGGTTGTTGATAGATCGTCCTACTTTTAGTAGCAACTCCCTCTTTAAAAAAAAAAAATTTAACTGCACTTTAAAATATAAAAACTCTTGCAACTTTTCATTATTCTTTTCATCTAATTTTTATTTTTATTTATTTCTTTTCTAAATCTTAATTTTATATGCAAAAGGCACTTTTTATATTTGAATGGGTAAGATCAAAGCAATTTTCCTTCCAAATTACAAGACAGAAGCTAGAGACTGCCCCACAGCCAAGGCATTTCGCCCACTCCCAATTATCTTTTTCAATGAACTAGACCACAAGACGTTCGTTTCTCTACTTTTAAGAGTGATGTAGCTCATTTTTTTTATTCCATCCAGAGTAACTGTATTCTTCATTTAAAATTAAATTTAAATTAATTCAGTTTTTACGAATTTAAAATTCTGCAGCCATATTAGTATTTATTTTTACATTTTCTAGAACAGATTTTTTTTTTTCCACTTGTAACTGGCGTACCGATTACGGAGTACCAATGGGGACAGACCCCTTAAACTCCTCATCACAATTCATATATTAAATTTATTATTTTTAATTGGCTGCTTAAGGTTAGTAATATAGTAAAATATAAAGTTTTTAAAAAATACTAAAAATAAATAAAAGATAAAAAATTAAAAAGAATTGAAATTAAAAATTTGGTATAATTAGGGACCAGTTGTTGATGCCATAAAAATACGGATTTAGATTAAAAATTGTGATTGCTGAACATGTGTCACGTAACAATGAATCTGTAAATGAAAACACTAGTAAATAATAATAAGAATGTACAGTGTAAATTTTACTTTTTAATAACCCAAAACATAAATATGAACAAAGGAAATAATGCTAATATATGCTGCTAATTAAACATTGATTTATTGATTTTCAAACTAACCTATGTATTTATTTTCAGTATTTATATAAATAAATCCAAAATTAAAATATTTGCACTCATATTGACTTTCACAAAAGACTACAGTAAGGAAGAAAAATGACATATTTGCAATGAGTAATTAAGATGTATAACCTCCTGAAGAGAACACCCTAAAATTTGAATCTAATTTAGCTGCAGTCCCAATAAACAAATTACTCTTAATTTCATAAATTTTTCAACAAATTTAAAGTCTTAAAATTTTTTATTTCATTTTGTAGTAATTAATTATATAAAAAATGTGTCCATCAATTGTCTATATAAATTAATATTATGATGGCTCGATCGAAAATTAATGGCCTCCTCACATTATTTACTAAGCATCATGGATTCTTCTTTTTATTATCTTCACAGAGTTTTATTAATTACCTTTTTAAAGAAGTGATAATATAATAATAAATATGATGGCATTATTCAAGGAAAATAATATATCTATTCTTATTTTTATAATTATATTATAATTACCTTAAAGTAGTTAAATTATATTTACAAAACTCAACCTATTAAAGAACAGCTAAAGTTATTAATGAATTTTGTAATCAGTAAACTTTTCTTTTAATGAAATTTGACAAGATAAAAGGTAACATTCCATAGCCGTGAAATATTTTTTACAGGAAAACCTAAAATTAATAATGATTAATCCATGCTTTATCTCTTTACCTTCTTTTACACATGACATTGTCTATAGAATTTTAAAGTGAAAAGAATATTAAAAGTAACAAATGATGTACTGTATTGTATGATGATGTATGCATTATTTTCTAATTTAGTTTCTTTTTGTTAACTAAACTAGAAAACAATACATAAATTTCAAAAGAGGCATCATATTATTTCATCACCATAAATATTAGCAAACAATCTTTTATTTTATAATGAAAAATTTACAAAGTATGCATATTGCAAGAGAAATTGAGAAAGGAATAAATATTTACAGAAATCAATGATAAATTATATTAGTTAGCCAGAAATCAATGATAATGATATTAGTTAGTTATCTTTTACAACTCTTAATCCTTTAGAATGTTCAATAAAAAGTTAAATCCAACGGAAAGCAAAATTCTTTTTATAAACTAAATTAATTTAAAATAGAAAAAAAAAAAAATTATTACAATTTCCAAAAAATATAACATCTGATTTTTTTTTTTTTTTTAATAATTTAGATAGTTTTTTAATATATATAGAAAATTTTTGATTTCTATGAAAATAATAAAAATAAAGGCTTACAATAAATTGCAACAATTTATTTTAATTATTAACAATCAAATTCATTTATTTGATACCAAATAAGAAATCGTACAAATAGGAAGGTAAATTAGAAAAATTAATTCATAAAGAATACTGATGAATATCTTAATTTTTTTTTCTTTTTATTATTCAAGATTATATGAATTCTTAAGAGTTTAACAATATTAATAATTTTGTGTCAACTTCATCTAAAAAAAAAATTCTAAAGCACAAATAAGAAAGTTTACAATATATCAATTACAATGAAGCTGCATTTAAAGATGGTGCAAAAAGATATTCTCATTACAAAATTTCTTTTGTAATTAAGATAAAAATTAATAACCTTACATCTTATGAAGAAATACATTGCAAATTTATAGAAAAAAATATATTACTTAAGAATTTAAGAACAATTTGATGTTTAAAAGATTTAATTGTACATTGTATAACATCAAACTATGCAATGTTTACATCTGCAAACATATGAACTAATTTCACTATCAGAAATATTTAAGCAGATACAATCTAACAAAACTCTAAATCAATATCCCATATGATAAATGAAATAACAGCATGCAATAGCAAATCAACATTGAAAAGTATTTTGCATATTAAAATATTTTATAATGGCAGAATACAATAAAATAAAAATTAAAAAAAATAACGAATGGGAAAAAAAATCATAATTGGAAATATTGTTTTTATTATGTGCTTGCAAATCAAGTCAAGCATATTATTATCTTTTGCAAAACAAAACAGATTAGGATATCAAGAAATTAAGTATGTTTCAAATAATGAATAAATTAAAATCCACATTTAGAAAAATTTAGATAATAGTCAACTAAAAAGCACAAATTTATATGTTTTCTGTTTAAAAATACTATTAAAATATATAAGATAATATGTAAATAAATATTCACATATATATGATAAGAAACTACAACCATGAAAAAAATTATTATTTTTAGCTTGTTATTACCAACAGAAGACCAAGTGAATGTTAATACATAATTATTCATTTTTAATTCATCTAATATAAGGTGAATACATCTAATTAGCTACTTCTTTTAAAATTAAGGAATATATGAAAAAGTTAACATTTCTTTACAAAGCAAAAATAATTTGCAGTAAAATAAAATCACATAATAATACAAATAAAGAATTTATGCATTTTAGCATATTTTTTTAATCATTTTAAAATACATTATTAATATTTTAGTGAAATTATTTTAGCAAGATGTGATAATACAAGTACCTTTAATGTAGTTAGCATGTTAATCTGTTGGTTTATTTTGAAACATATTTTATTTTGTTCGTTAGAACTTAAAATAACTAAACTGTGATTTTCCAATAAACGAAACAAAAAGTAAATAGTCTATAAACATGCAGGGACTAACAAAATTATATATTAAAATTAACGTCTCAATATATTTCTCTTACATTTCTATATGATTAATTTGTGTGCATGTAAAATAAATAAGATATGTTACAAATAATTAAAAATGTACTTAATGCTTGAAAAAAAAGTAAACCAATTTGGGTATGAAGAAAAGGAAAAAGTTTTGTATAAAGAGAAATTTGTGAAGCTATTATTATCAAAATTCATCATTTAACAACTGTAAAAAGATTTGATTTCTAAAGCTAATAATATATATTAAAACATAACTAAATTAATTAATAGAAATAAAGAATAACATCTGCACATACACACACACAAACATGCATGCATACAAAACTTTTGCTCTTTTTTTTCCATATGAATTTAATAAAAATTGTTAATAACAGTATTTGCTGTAAATAATGTTCCTAAAAATTTAAAAATTATTATTATTATCCATTTTCTTGGAAAGATAACTTTATCAATTCATATTTAAATAGAATGGAAAAAATATGTTTACAATTTTTAAAAAACACATTACTTTAGTTTTCGTTATTATTTGAAATGTTTAATATTTTCTAATACATTTTACATACATTAGAAACATAGTATGTGTTTTTTAAAATGAATGGTGCAAAAAAACTTAGTTTTTATTCATATTGTTCGTGTTAAAACAATTTTTTTTAAATAAGTCAGGAATTAAAATAAATTTCAATTTGTCAAAAACAGAGTACTTATGAGAGAACAAAATACCACAACAACAATTTAAATGTTAATTTATTATACAATTACTTTAGAAGAATTGTATGAAAATATACATCAAAATAAATCAAAGTGCAAGCTATATTTAAATGTTTTAATTAATGCATATAATTTAACAAAAATATAAAATTATCATATAAAGGCGACAATATTTAGTTGAATGATTATTTTAATACTTTTTTTTTCTTTTATTTATTACTTTTCTTCTTACTAAGTCAAATTGGCCAAACTCTTTAATTATTAACATTTATTTATTTTTTTTTTTTTGCATACTAAACACCTATAGTTTGATAGTTACAAATTTATACACTTAAGAAATTTTTGCTTTCCACTTCATTTGATCTCTTGGAGGTAGATTAAAATGACCATAAGAACACAAAGGTAATTTACAATTATTTCCATATCGACATAATTTTGGATGTACAAATGCACAATTTTGAACAGCACATTTTGGATAAAACTTGCATACAGTTTTGGTACTTATAATTTTTACAGGAAAATGTTGTATAGGAAATTTCCTTTTACTGACATGTGTAAATGGACAGTCTTTTTTACTACATAATGCATCAAATTTACAGTTTGGATGAATATAAAAACATTTATCAGCAAATTTACATTCAGGAAAATTTTGACATGGGAGAACAGGATGATGATACGTACAACTATCTCTGTTCTTACAAGCTGGCCAATATTTACATCGTTCTGTTAACTTTTGCTTTTTCGCAGGCATTACATCACTGTTGTCCTTTGTTAAGAAAGATTCCTCTTCATCCATTTCTGAAATTTCATCACTAACATCTATAATTTTTCTTTTAAAAGAAGCATCTATACCATCCAATGTGACAATGAAATGAGGTGAATTCAGCTTTTCATCTTCTGCAGATGATACAGACATTTGATTTAGACTGAAAGAATTTGAAGATGAATTATAGGAATCTAAATCAGTAGTTAAAGGTGACAAACAAATGGTCCTATTATTTTGTAATGTCTCAGATAATACATAAGGTTCATTTTCCAAAATACTTGCATTTGAAGTATTGCTGTTTTCATTAATAACAATAGGCTCTTCAAGCTCTTCATTCAGTTCAGAATTGAAGTCTAATAATGAATCCATATTTATACTGAAAAAATTTTCCGAACTAGAAAGGGAGTTATTTTCCATTTCAGTAGAAGTCAGTATATTTATAGGAGTTGGTTTGTAAACTTCATTTATACTTTTACCATCTAAAACAGATTTTGTTGCATCATTAACAGCACGAAGAAGCAATTTATTAGCTTGCAAGGCTGCAGGTCTCCCATATTTTTTTTTAGTAACACGAACAACACTAGCAACATTTCCAGTAATACCAGATTTAATAGAATCATATGCATCTTCTCGATTAATTTTTTTATAACTCGGCATCAATTTTGAAGACGATTGTGTGATAGCATTAACTTGTTTTGGATTAATTTCAACTTTAGGAATTAATTTTTGTGTTTCAGTATTCTTGATAGTTTCATTTTCACTTGATACAATTTTTTGTAGTTTAGAAACAGATACAACATTAGGATTTTCTCTTTTAAACCGCCGACTATCTGAACTGCTATCATCTTTAAATAAATCATTTTCTAAATCACCAACGTCACAATCTAAAACATCAATATCTTCCACAGCAAGATTTTTATTGACATTCTCATCATTATTTTTGGATACTTTATTTTGTTTTGTTTCTGAATTAATTTTAAGGTTATTTACTAAATCCCATAACCAATTTGTAAATTTAGCTGTATCTTCTCTTAGAAATAGATTTAAATCTTTTTCCATGTGAGCTTTACTGCGTTTATTAGCAATTAAAATCATAATATAATCAGGAAGTTCATTGTCAACAAAAGCATTTATTTCAATAAGTTTTTTCTTAATAGCAGATCGAATTTTATCAGTCAACTCATTTTGGCTTTTATCCATGATTAAAGGAACTTTTTTTTACCTTTAAATTCCAAATTCAAGTATTCGAATATTCAAGATACAAACAACGTACAACACTCAACGTTTCTGCAGGAAGGTAAGTTGCTAACCAATAATGAACTGTTAAAAACAGGCCTTAAGAAACAAGCATCTGCGATCTCATCAACTACTTATCTCATTTTGTGCGCGCGCATCATTTCGACGTTACCGAGAACGCCCTTCCGGCAATTACTGCTCATTTCTTCACAGGAGTAACTATCGCTTTAAAAAAAGTAATTGTTTGGTATTTGTAATTGTTTGGTATTTGCCATCTTTATTTTTAACCATTTGCTTGTGGTACACTGCTTAATAGCGTAACCTTCCAAGAATATAGAAATATATACAAAATTGTGTTCCTCAAAAAAATTTTTAATTTTCTAGAAATTTCTTTAATTATAAAATTCATTATATGGCATTTAGACTGCCTCACTGGTGCAAAAATTTCTCAATGATGGATTTAAAGTCAGGTTTCTTGCAGTTAGAAATTAAAAAAGACTGCTTTTGAAACGCTAGATGGACTTTATGAATTTAAAATCATGCCGTTTTAATAATATAGAGTTCCAGCTACATTTAAACAAATGATGGATACGGTTCTTTGACGTCTGGAAATATATATATATAAGTGGAATATCTGTTTCTGTTTTCTAGACGACAACGTCGTACATGTATCGAATATTTAAGTAATCACCAAGTACGTTTGTTGCGTCTAAAATGCATTCAAGACGCAGAATTATCGTTACATTTGAAAATTGCTTTTCTCCAAAAGTTAACTGACGATACTGAGACAATTAGTTGATGAACAGGGAATCTATCCAATCAACTTAACTGCTACTAACTTTCCAGTCTCAGAAAATATTTCAGATGTTCTTAACTTTTTGGTCTTTGCCCGTGTGGCGGCTTTGCAAAGGTTGCGTAGTGTTATTAAAACCAGACGGCAAAATAAAAGACGATAATCAATTTTCACATTTACAACATCTTTTATTTAATTTCTAACTCCAACTACGTTCTTTTTTCATTCTAGCTGAAAATTCCCTTTTAACAGTGAAAGTAGATGTTATTCAATTCTTACTCCATTTTCCATCAATAGGTGTCGCTACAGCCGTATTATGGACTGATTCATCAAAACCTTCGCTGATATCACAAAACTCCTGCATGAGTTATTTGGAGCTCTGCTCAGAAAGAATCTTTTTCAATCATAAAGAAATTAATTACTAGAGATTCTATTTTAGTATTAACTTTCCGATGCAGAGATAATAATACATTCAGAAGATAGTGATTATGGTATCTGTGCAGTACTTTTGCAAATCCAGTATGGTAAGGAAAGACCAATCGCCAGCATCCAGAAGAAGAAAGGAATTACTAGGACCTATTCCTATTACCCAAAAGGGATATAGATGTTGTTATTCATGCGCACTCTAGTCAAAACGGAAATGATGGTCTCTCACAAAACGTGAAAAAGTATTTGATGAGGCTGCAGACACAATAATATATATATACACTTAATATATCTAATATATAAAATTCTCGTGTCACAGTGTTTGTTGCCAAACTCCTCCGAAACGACTTGACCGATTCTTATGAAAGTTTTTATTCATATTTGGTAGGTCTGCGAATCGGTCGTAATCTATTTTTTAAACCCTTATAATAAGGGTGGTCCCCCCCTAAATATTTTTAAAAATTTCTTTCGCAAAACAATGTAGTGTTAATTAACAATAGTGTTTTTTTTTTTTTTTTTTTTCTTAGTCATGGCATTACAGCACGTGTGCTTAAACAAAAATTAAAGTCTTTAATCGGCTACATTTTTTGACTTTTATTTAATTAAGTGATCTTATATAAATCAACACGTGTTGTGAACTCGCGTCAACAACGGCCGTTACTTTACCTGTATATACCAACATTTTAGTGGGAATAGTTTTAATGTAAAAGAGAAATATTTACGTGTTAAATAAATATATGTGTTTTATCATTATTAAAGGTAAGTCAAATAATAAGAGAACAAATACTGTTATATTTGCCCGAGTAGCGCGTGTTAATGTCTTAAGTTCTCTTAAGTTAATATTTTGTTTATATTCTTTGCAAGTGTAGCATTAAATTATATTTACATGTATAGCGTGTGTTAATGTTTATTAAGCAAAATTGGCAACTTTATTATTGTTCTAAAAAAATAAAAATGGCTGTTATTGCGTTTTAACTTACAGGTGTAATTGTGTTGTAATTTACTTTATTGTGGCGAATCTGGGATTCCAGTAAAGTAAGTGTTATTTGCAATTCGAAAGCATAAACTTATAACGACAAACTATTTGGCGGCACTCTGTTACTCCTTTCAGGTGATTTCAGGCAAACACTTCCGGTCATTCCACGTTCAACGTACTCTGATGAGATCAACGCTTGCTTAAAATCATCGTCACTGTGGCATAATGTTGAAAAATTACAACTAAAAGTAAACATGCTCGTTCAAATGCTTCAAGATCCATCCGCTGAAATATTCTCAAAACAACTGTTAGATAATGGCGATGGAAAAATTGCTATACATGAAAATACTGGATGCATAAAATTTCCGACAGATTTCTGCACTCATTTCTGCATCGACTCGCAAAATAACCTCATCTGCCATATATTTCCCAATGTATGCACACAATTCAAAAATCTTGATTGCTTGGTAGAAAGCGCAATTTTGGCAGCAAAAATGTGGACGTCAATGGTTTAAATTCCAAGATACAACAGTTGTTGCCAGGAAACAGTTGTTGAAGAATTTTTCATACGCTGCTGCAGCTAAAAATTTGACACCTCCACAACAACCATGCAATACAGGTATTGGGTCTCCTGAAATATCTCCAAATCAACTGAGCCAATTGCAGAACATCGCGAGCCACGCCCAGTTTATTCAAAATCCCTGCTTCTTATGCAAGAATTTGTGTCAATTTTTCGGACTGAAAAGATATGGATGGAATCCTCCATCAAGTAAGAAGCACTGACAATAAAGCTGACAAGTTGCAGGTCTTTGTTAATGGCCTAGCATCTCAATCCACCCAAAATGCTCCGTAATGACTCAGTTGGTTTCTGGTCTTCGCATATGCTACTGGAATGCATGCAACCTCTGGTTTAAAATGTTTGAATTCACTAACTTTGTTAATAGCTATAATCCAGATATAGTGCTGCTTCAGGAAACACATCTTAGGAATACACAAACACCTTACTTAATGGGGTACACTTTTTTATAGAAATGACGGTCCTCAAGATCCAATCTCTGGGAGCACTGGTATTTTTGTCAAAGACTCTCTGCCACATACTCATATTGCAACTCCACAGTTAATTGGTATAAAAGCTACCATTATTTCATTAAACTTTCCCAATTTACCCCTCTTTTTGTTAACTCTGTATATGTTCCGAATGCTATTGCAATTCCTAATCTTACTTCTGATTTAGATCTTTTGTTTTCTATGAACAATAGTGTTATTCTCGAGGGGGACTTCAATGCACATAATACTTCATGGGGATGTACTAACAAAAATAATACTGGCATTGCTTTGCAAAGATATGCTCATAGTCTTAATCTTGACATTCTTGCTCCTAACACACCTACTAGAATAGGCACTAACTCTACTTCAATTATTGATTTAGTGGTCACTAATAACTTTCATTTTAATCATGTTATTAATTCGCTTGATGAACTCTCGTCGGACCATAACCCTGTTATTATTGACTTTAAGTTTCGCGCTGTGCATGTCATGCCTAACCCGGCTGTTACTATCTGCTGGTCTAAATTTTCTAGTATCCTTGACAATAACTTTAATTACTCTTTCACGCCTATAACTTCTCCGGAAGGTATTGAGGACGCCATTAATGATTTAACCAATAAAATTCGCTCTGCGCATCAAGCTGCCTCCAATCAAATTCCTGCTAACAATAAAGCCTATTTACCTCCTCCTATTAAAACTCTTATTACTAAACGGAATAATGCGCGTAAGCTCTGGCAAATATATCGTGATTCTAGCAGCAAGAATAACTACAATCATCATCAGAACATACTAAAACGGGCTGTTGCAAAGTATAGGAATGATTGCTGGGATAAGCGTCTTGAAACGACTAATGTTGAGACTGGTACGATATGAAAGCTTTGCAGTAGCATCCTAAGAAAAGAACGAAAATTATCTCTCTTCACCATAATCAAGATATCGTTACTACTGACATGCAAAAAGCTGACATTCTTTCTAATTCTCTGCAAGAACAATTTCAAGAAAATCCATCAACTAATGTTCAGATTGATACAGAAGTTGAAAATACTATCGCGTCTTTTTTAACTCAAAATAACAGTACTAACAGTAACTTTCCTCCTACTAAAGCCTCGACGGTGATTAATATTATTACTAACCTTAAAATCAGTAAGACTCCTGGCATAGACTGCATTACTAACAAGATGCTTAAAAATATTCCGTTTAAATGTATCCTTCAAATCTGCAATATAACAGATGCCATTTTAACTTTTAATTACTTCCCAAAATCGTGGAAAATAGCTAGAATTCTTCCCATTCTTAAGCCGGGCAAAGATCCTTCTTCTCCTAATAGTTATCGTCCGATTTCGCTACTCTCTACTTTCAGCAAAATTATTGAACGTGTAATCGCGGATCTACTTAACCAAGAATCAAAAGCACTCAATATTTTAATTTCCCAACAATTTGGTTTCATGCAGGATCTCTCCACCACGCATCAGCTGTATAACTTAACTGAAACTATCCATGAAGAATTTTCTTGGAAGCAGGACACGGCAGCAATATTCCTTGATGTGGCGAAAGCCTTTGATAGGGTATGGATTAAGGGGCTAATTTATAAATTAATTCATTTTAACTATTCTCCATATATTATCAAAGTTATTTTTAATTACCTTTCTGGGCGGAGTTTTATTGTTTCTGTCAATAATATGGATTCAAAAATTGCAAGATTCTCGCGGGGGTTCCTCAGGGATCGATCTTGGGACCTTTCCTGTACAATATTTACACTAATGACATTCCACAAGACCACAGAATTAAATTGACATTGTATGCTGATGATACAGCTATTATTACTCAGGGGAGGCGATTACACATTATTCAGAAAAATTTACAAAACTACATCAACACACTTGAATTATGGCTAGAAAAATGGAAAATTAAACCTAATGTCGCGAAAACTGAAGCAGTGCTATTTACCAGGAAAACTGTTTATAATCCACCTAACATAATTATCTCTAATACTAATATTTCCTGGTCTAAAGAAGCCAAGTATTTAGGTGTAATTTTTGATAGACGACTAACATTTAAAGCACATATTGACTACCTCCGAGATAAATTTAACACTCAATTTCGTAAATTATATTCTGTTCTAGGCAGGCACTCAAAACTAACAACTGAATTAAAAAAACTAATATATTTAGCTTATCTTCGTCCGATAATAGCATATGCGAGTCCAGTCTGGGGCTCTACTGCGAAAAGTAATTTTCAAGTCTTGGAAAGATTGGAAAATAAAGTTATACGTATGATTGTTAATGCTCCCTGGTTCTTCCGTAACAAGGAAATTAAATTTGCTCTTTCCATGCCTAGTTTTCGGGATTATATGGCTAACAATTTCTACACATCTCTCAATAGTTCTGATAATTCTGTAATTACTGCATTAAATAAAATTGATTATGATATTTCCCTGCATACGTTTCGCAAGAGGCCACGACATGTATTAAATATTAATCAGTAGACTTGTTTTCTTTTTAACTTCTATCTCTGGTGATGATGTAAGTGGTTTTTGATTAGCAACAAAGTTTCCCGTAATCACAATATATATGAACAGTACTGAGTTTGTTTGTGTTTATTTTTCTTTTTGCTCCTGCGTGAGTGCTATGATGTGCTTCGGCTTTCTGGTATTTTTTTGGTTTTTTCTTTTTTTATTTTTCTTTTTTGCTCCTTTTATACGGTTTTTTGCTTTGTATATACTGTATTTGTATTTTTTTTTGTTTTTTCTCTATATATTGTGCAATTTGTGTTAATTATCAATGGGCAGTGACCGACTGCCACTGTATATTATGTTTGCCATTTGAGGTCTGGTCGCTTCGCGACCAAGGTACTCCATTTACCTACACCGATTCTCTGTTGCCAGGAAACTTGGTGTCATACAAATCTATCGGAACAGTTTGCGATGCCAATGAAGCTGTAAATTATCCAATTGAGTTTTTGAATTCATCGGATTTTCCAGGCATGCCACCGCATCATTTACAATTAAAGGTTGGATCTCCGGTTATTTTGATCCGTAATTTGATCCCACCATGTCTGTGTAATGCAACACGATTAGTCATTAAAAAATTAATGAAAACGTTATCGAAGCCAGCATTTTGAATTGCAAGTACCGAGGCGAAAATATATTGCTGCCACGAATCCCTATGATTCCCAAGGATGTGCCAATTGAATTGAAACGTATTCAATTTCCATTAGATTGACATTCTCAAAGACAATCAATAAGTCGCAAGGCCAAACGATGTCTGTTTGTGGCTTAGATTTGGGCACATCATGTTTTTCCCACGGGCATGTGTGGCATGTTCGCGTGTGGGTAAACCATCCAGTTTTTTTGTGTTGGCTAAAGACGGACTAACCAAAAATATCGTACACTCCATTGCACTTAAGACTCGTGCTCACCAAGGCGAGAAGATGAAAGCGAAAAATTTGACCAATCACTAGCCTCACCGCGGTCGCCTGAAACCGGTTTGCAGTCCGCCGCTTGGAGTTGCCCAACTTTCAACTCGAAGTAGTTTTTCACTAGGCGCAATGCTATTTCTGATGTTTCGCTGTGAAGGGGTCGAAAAAATTTTGTCGCTTGCCTCTTGAATCTTCACGTCTCTCGCCTCGGTGGGAACGAGCCTTTAGAGATTGATGTTGATTATTTTTAATTGCCATAATTAGTAGTAAATATGTAAATAACTATTTTTGATGCATATACAGCCATTATATAATGCAATTTAAAATATATTTATTAATTTAATAAAATATAAAGGATGAAATAAATAAATGTTTAGTGTATTATCATTTTATACGCCGTCATTGTCTGCAACGTTCCATTCCTCTTCCAATCATAACCACATTTCCACACACTTATAGCAAGTTAGTTTTTTATTTCACTAAAAAAATATTTTATAGAAATAATGCATATGGCAAAACAACGTTTGACGGGTCAACTAGTCTAATATATAAAATTCTCGTGTCACAGTGTTTGTTGCCAAACTCCTCCGAAACGGCTTGACCGAATCTTAGGAAAATTTTTGGGCATATTTGGTAGGTCTGCGAATCGGTCGTAATCTATTTTTTAAACCCCTAAGTGATAAGGGTGGTCCACCCCTAAATATTTTTTAAAATTTCTTTCGTAAACCAATGTAGTGGTTTTTTTAATTTCTTAGTCATGACATTACAGCACGTGTGCTTAAACAAAAATTAAAGTCTTTAATCGGCTTCATTTTTTAACTATTATTTAATTAAGTTATCTTATATAAATCAACACGTGTTGTGAACTCGCGCCAACAACAGCCGTTGCAACGTTTTTTGTGGGAATAGTTTTAATTTAAAAGAGAAATATTTACGTGTTAAATAAATAAATATACGTGTTTTATCATTGTTAAAGGTAAGTCAAATAATAAGAGAACGAATACTGTTATATTTGCATGTGTAGCGTGTTAATGTCTTCAGTTAATGTTTTGTTAAGTTATATTCTTTGCACGTGTAGAATTAAATTATATTTACACGTGTAGCGTGTGTTAATGTTTAGTTAAGCAAAATTGGCAACTTTATTATTGTTCTAAAAAAAATAAAGATGGCTGTTATTGCGTTTTAACTTACAGGTGTAATTGTGTTGTAATTTTCTTTATTGTGGGCACTCTGGGATTCCAGTAAAGTAAGTGATATTTGCAATTCGAAAGCATAAACTTATAACGACAAACTATTTGGCGGCACTCTGTTACTCCTTTCAGGTGAATTCAGGCAAACACTTCCTGCCATTCCACGCTCAACGTACGCTGATGAGATCAACGCTTGCTTAAAATCATCGCCACTGTGGCGTAATGTTAAAAATTACAACTAAAAGTAAACATGCGTGTTCAAATGCTTCAAGATCCATCCGCTGAAACATTCTCAAAGCCACTGTATACACTGTATAATATTAGATAATGGTGATGGAAAAATTGCTGTACATGAAAATACTGGATGCATAAAATTTCCGATAGATTTCTGTACAATCATCGACTCGCAAAATAATCTCAACGACCCCATATTTCCCGATGTATGCACACAAGTCAAAAATATTGATTGGTTGGCAGAAAGATCAATTTTGGCAGCAAAAAATGTGGACGCCAATTCGGGGCCTGATGGCCGAATGGCTAGCGCTCTGGTATCGGGGTCCAACCCGGCTTTGCCATGAGTGTTTGTAGTGGTTCGGAATCCACTTTAAGCCGTAGGCCCCGGTCCTAATAGGATCGTAGAGCACTGCAGCGGCATTGTTACTCCGCGTCCGTGGCTTACCATCAAGTTACACGCGCCCCCTGGGTAATGCAAAGTGAGTAATATGTGTGCAGCCCTTATGGCGAAAGGTCACGGTCTATTTGTCAACTGCATTAGAAGAAAAAAAAAATGGTTTAAATTCCAAGATACAACAGTTGTTGCCAGGGAACTTGGTGTCATACAAATCTATCGATACAGTATGCATATACAGCCATTATATAATGTAATTTAAAATATATTTATTAATTTAATAAAATATAAAAAGGATAAAATAAATAAATGGTTAGTGTATTATCATTTTATAAGGCGTCATTGTCTGCAACGTTCTATTCCTCTTCAAATCATAACCACATTTCCACACACTTATAGTTAGTTTTTTTTTTTTTTATTTAAAAAAATATTTTATAGAAATAATGTACATATATGGCAAAACGTTTGCCGGGTGAACTAGTAAGAATATATGATTTAGTAATATATCCCTAATGCATGAAATTACCCTCTAACAGGATTAACTTACATCTCCGAAAAACATAAATATTGCGCCAAAATATTTATTTTAGGATATTTATTAGAAAAAAAAATTAAATAAATTTTATAGTAATGAATTTTTCTAAAAAAAGAGTCGAAGAAGCGGAGATAACTCCATAACCAAGCCAGTTCAAAGTGTCGGGAAAAAGATTGCTGCCGATAAGCCACCATCGTAGGAGAGGACAATGCAGCCAGTTTGAATCTCCGTATTCTTCATCAAAATACAGAAAATCAATTCCTTACTATACTCTCTGGTAGTGCCATCTATCAATGAAATTTATAAATATTCCCAACAAACACCTTATAGAAAACTAACCTTTATTTTTAATTTAAATGAAGTGGTTTAAAATTGAAACAGGAGCAATATTTCTTGGTTTTAATATTTTACAAAATTCGTAAATTTTCATCGTAAATTTCAAAAAATTGTATTCGTAAATTTTTCGTGAAATGTTTAAATAATTATCATTTGATACTCAATGCTTTAGCAATGGGATTAGTGCATTGCGTTGTGACCGCGTTAATCCAAGTTCGAATCTCAGGTAAGGGGTATGTTTTTTGTTCTACAATTTTTCCAAGGCTTTTGGACGAAATCGATAATATGAATTATTTTAGTATTAAAAATGAAAGTCCATTTTTAACTAATTTTTTAACATGAATTAAATTTGTGAATGTTTTTATTTTGTGTTCATCATTGTTGAATAAAGATGTTGAGTACCTGAACGCGAAGCATTCATCTACTCAATGGTATGTGAAGGTAGTAGGAAAGAAAAGTCATGATAAATAGATAATAGTAATCGTATGATTTGAGAGAAAAAAAAAAAGAAGAAAGTAAGAAAAATGTAAATAATCGGTGATGGAAACGTAACAAGAAATTTATGGTCAGAAAATATGCGTTGAAGTAAAATATCTAAAAGCGATAAGTGAGGAGGAAATTATGGTGGTTTGAGGCTTCGATTCCATTTAGAAGTAGAGAAAGGATACTTGTATTTTCCATTCAATTGCATAAATATAGTTTGTGCCTTGATGAGGATTTTCGTGAGTAGCAATGGTATTGAAGAAATTTATGGAAAGTTTAGTAATATAGTTGTCAATAGAATCAATTTTTTAAATCTTGATGAATTTTAGAGTTGCGGACAAACCAGGGTGCACCAGTGATAACACGAAGAAGTTTGTTTTGAATAATCTGTACAGATTTCTTGTTAGATTGTGCTGCTAGACTCCAGATTGGGGCAGCATAGGTAAGGATAGGCCTAAGAACTTGTTTCTTATTTTTGTGTTAATTAATAAAAATGTAATTTTTATACTTTTATTTCTTGGCTATTATCCATTTCTTGCTTATATCTGCTACAAATAAAAATAAACAATTTGAAATAATGGAGTATTATAACACACGAAAGAAAGCAATCGCTCATCCCAAACCCTACAGAAAATATTATGGCGTTTTCAGCTACAGTCTCTTGCAAAGAAGAGAAAAATTTGGGGAAAATTTCAGATTTAATAGGGAGAAAATATATATTTATTCGTATTTAAGAGTTCTTCAAACAAAAACAAAAACTGAAATTACTTGCACCAGTTGGGAAAGAGGAAGCTTAACATGGAAATAATTTAATTCGTTCGATATAAGTTTTTTATCTTTTTAATTGAATTATTTATGCATTTAGTAAATTTACTCCTTTAAATATATATATACTACTGTGCCCAAAAGTATGACCAATTTTTTTTTTTTCATAAACTTTTATTTATTCTTCCAAATTTATTTCATCGCTTTTCAAAGTAATCCCCTCCGACACAATACATTTATGCAAACTTTTGCCAGATCCTCAATGCATGCTAAAAAGTCATCGGCAGGGAAGGCCTTCAAAGCGCGCAATTCAAGTCGAATCTCTTCAATCGAATCAAAACGGTGTCCCCGGAGTGGTCTTTTGAGTTTAGGGAATGGCCAGAAGTCGCACGGTGTGAATACGGTGATTGTGGAACGATTTCATTTTTGGCGAAAAGTCACGCGGAATCAATGCAGTGTGAGCTGGTGCATTCAGTGTTTTCGGTACGAATCGAGATTTGACGCGTTTGAGCACCAAAATGGAATTGACAGATCCTTTTGAAATTCCAACATCATCAGCAAGGTCTCTAATTGAAAATCGACGGTTTGCAAGTACAAAATCTTTGGACGTTTTTATTTAATTTTTGGATGTGAGCTTCGTCGCTTGTGGCTGATGGACGGCTAGAGGGCTCTTCGCCTTCAACGCGTTCTGTCTTCTTTGAACTGTTTATACCACTTCTAAACATTTTCTTTCCGATATAGAATGCTTACCGAATGTCTTCTGCAACATTCTATACATTTCTGGAAACAAAAATTTAATGCAAGTACTTTGCTCAATTTACTCAGACATTTCAAAATCGCCGGAATCAGTTGTAGCGTCTCACAAAGTCAAGTATGACTCAAAGACTAATGAATATTTTGACGTCAAATTTCATGCAAATGTCAAGGACAGTGCCAGCAACCTTAAAAAAAAAAAAAAAAAAAAAATTTAATTCCTTAAGTTCCAGGAATTTTAAATTAAAAATTGGTCTTACTTTTTGAGCACAGCAGTACATACATTAATTAATTCTATATTTTTCAGAAAAAAAAAAATTATCGCAATTTCACTTCATAAGAAAACATATATAATTTTTAATGTGCATATTTTATGCTTTAAATAAAAACTAATTAATCATTTGCTTTACTAAAGCTATTGGAATAAATTTTTTTCTTTAAATCAGAACTGAATAATACTTTTTTAATCAGAACCTTTTTTACTTCATAAACTGTGAAGCCAATGAGATGAAAGTTCCCTTTTCATGAAAATGGTCAATATAAGGTTTAATAATTTTTATTTTTAGATCTAAGAAAGACAGAGGGCTGGCAGTCGAGTGGCTAGCGCCCGGTACCACAGGTTTCGGGTTCGAGTCCCGACAGTGCCATGGATGTTTGCAGTGGTTCGGAATCCGCTTTAAACTGTAGATCCCAGCCTGTTTAGCCTAACGTGTGCACAAGATGACCGTAGAACGACAAACCAAACTAAGAAAAAGACATCCTACATGTGTTACTCATAATAACACATTTTTTTTTTTTTATTAATCTAGCTTTGAATATGGTATAATTGCTTTTGAATGAGAGGCACTTTGATCTGAATTTATTTCCATTAAAATGGCAGAAACATTGTTCAGTTTTTACCAGGGGGAAGGAAGATCTTAAACTGCTCTTACATTTTATCATTGCAAATCTGTATAAATATCTTAAAGGTTAACCTTTTAAATCTCTCGATTCATATATAATTTACAAAACCAACTAATACTAAAATAATAACAAATATTATTCTAAAAATTTGATACACTACTTAAAAATAGTAAAATGTATTAGTTTGAAAATCTCTATTTGTAAAAGAAAATAGAAGTTTAAATCCTAATTTACTTTTTTCAATAGAATGAAAATTTTGAATGTTCTTTATGAATGATTTCTTAAAATATAAAAGCAGATTATTTTAACTTTTAACCCACATGACAGTAGACATCTTTCTCATTCAATTTTAGGGATTAAATATATATTAATCTGAATACATTTTGATAGATATGCACCAATTAAAAAGAATACAAAACTTTTAATCTGAATTGTTGTTACTATTATATAATAAAGTAAAAAATATGTTATAACAGACATGGTTTAAAGTTATTTTTACTTATGACCCAAATGTTATGAATTATATTTACATTTCTAAGTTCAGGAAATTTTGGTTCATCCAGATAAGATTCTGATCTTTTATGTTAAGAAAAGGAAAATTTGAAATAAGTGCATTCCCCCCCTTAAAAATTAACTGTGTCACTAATACAACATAGAAAAATGTTGAATCTCACTTGGCATATGCTTTTTTAAATTAATTATTATCATTGTCTCAAATTTAAAAGCAATTAACATGTAATCAAAATGAATTCTAAGGAAATAGAAAATTCTTTTCTGGATAGGGGCTGAAGTTTTTCAACTCCCCTCTCCTATTGAGATTATGACAATGGTCACTTGCTTTCTTTTATATCAAGACAAACATGGTCATGTTTCAAATTTAAACATCCTTTTTACTTTAAATATTCTTTACGTTTCTATTATTAGCTTGTGAAATTACATATTATCCCACTTCATAATTACTCACTAACATTGCAGTTTCTGATCTTTTATGTTATGTACTAACTTTCGAAATTGAATAGTTTCCATTCACACATTCTGGATGTACGAAACAACAAAACACTAGAATATGATAAAGAAATAATAGATTTCTCTTTTTACGTTCCAAACTTTTTTTTATCCTTAGTAATTCTAATTCATATCTTTCACTGTATTTTGTCAGGATTCATATAGAAAAGTAATTGTCTAACAGTGGAATGCAACTCTAGGGGGAAATCATCAACACAGGGAGAAATCGTATAGGTCATCTATGGGGAGAAATCATCAACAAAATTCAAGTAAATGAAACAATGAAAATTATTTTTCATGCAAAAATTGCTTTTCATTACAATCTATTAGCAGATTAGAATTTAGTCTTGTTAAAAAAAATTTTTTTTTTTTTTTTTTTGACAGAGATTACTAACATAAAAATGTTTCTAGGAAAAAAAAAGTTATTTATTCAAGGACAATTAGAACCAATATTTTAGTTACAGTAAGCGAGAAAGTATCTGTTGCAGGTAAAATAATTCAAAAATTCTTTCCATTTATTAATCTTCAAGAAATTTTATCTATTTTCTATTAAATGGAAAAAAAAAAAAATTTTTTTTTTAAACTGCGTTGCACAAAAAATTCATCAGTCAAATAATATTAAAAATGTATAATAGAATTTAACGCGAGAAGTAAGTTACAAGGTACAGACATTCTACAAAAATATTTAGATCATGTATATTATAAAAACATATATGCCTTTATGAATTTTTTTTATTATTATTGATCTGACTGGCAATTACACAAAAGATTTTTGTTAACATATGTTGGCCTCTGTAAATACCTTTTACTATTTTATAGTAAATTTAAATATATTAACATGTTTTTACAAGGTAAGTCTTAAGTCAACTATAAAATGTTAAATTTCACATAAATTAAATGCAAACCTATAAAAAAGTATTTATCTCATCATAATTTTATTCAATGTAAATATAAGCATACCAGAGTTAAAAAGATTTAAATATTAATAGGGAGTTTAATAATCATAATTTACATCTTTTTTTTTTTATCAAACAAAACTAAGTTATCTGTCATTGGAAAAATTAACTAGTTTCATAAAAAAAGTTATTAAGAATTAAATTAGATTCTATACTTTTTTTTTAATAAAGCAAATCTTACTTCTAAAAATTAAATTCTTGATCATTAGTCTACAAATTTAATAATGCGTTAAGAGATAAATTTCAGATATATTACATTTTAACACTTTGAAGCAAAACATAATAAAAGGGGAGAAAGAATGAAAAATATATTTTTTGTGACAATGAATTCAGAATTTTAACATTTATGAAAAAATTAAATATAAATATATAACTTATGGTAAAAAAAGACTAAAAGAAAAATTTTAATACATTTTTTTTATTTACTGACAGTTAATTTTTAAATATCATAACATTTACTTAATACACTTATTTCATAATGTATATAATACAGAATCCCAGCATTTAAAAAAAAAAAAAAAACACCACATGAAGTGCAATCAAATATACTTTTAAAACATGTAGAATCCAGTTGGATTGTAGAAAGGAAGAAAAAACATTTAACTCAAAGGTAATTATTTTGAATGAAGTTTTAATATGATAACATATGATGTAAAAAAAAATAAATTTCAGAAATCAAGTACATTTGTTTTTGTATCTTATGAAAAATGATCTTCTCTATCGGCTCCAACTCCTTCACTGTCTTCAATGTTGCTAAAATTTAAGAAATGTGATGGTCGATGAAGTTCATGATAAAATTCTTTTGGGTTTGCAAGTTGTAAATCATATTTCATGGCTGCATCATGTCTTACACCCATAAAGTTGTAATTCCATGAGCCTTGTGAAGGAACCATGAAAAATCCTAAGAAGCGATGGGTTAGAAGCATCTGCACTCTTTCATAATGAGAAGGTAAATAACCTTTAGGATTATTTCCTCTATCAGTGTTTTGACGTCCCCAATCATAACCACCAGGAGTCAGCTTATATGCATTAAGAGAGCATGATCCAGGAGTAAAACTGCAAGTTATGACAATGGTTTTTTCCCCATCCCATGAAGGATTATCATTCATTATATTTGCATGAGTAGTGACATCTTGAGGAGAAAGTTGTGGCAACTCATTTGGTTGAGTATGAATCCAACCAAGTGGTTCCATTTCTTGTAGATATTCATGATTAGGTAAAATGTTGGGTAAATGAACCATTTGATGAGTACCCCACTGTGGTGGCATGACAATACAACGAATTTCCTTTACTTGTGGTTGGTCAGATGGACTTACACCATACAAGTATCCTGAAATCTGGGTTCTCAAATCAGATATAATAATAAATTTTTTCAAGATATTTTTTGGCAAAATATAGGTGTAGCCAGTTTCTTTAATATCATCTGAAGATACATAAATATGATTGGTACGTAGGTAAAGATTTGTAGCGGAAATAGCTCGAACACGCCATTCAGTTTTTGAAGCAAATGTATCTTTTTCATAATTACTAGTGGTAGATGTTATGATTTCATCTCCATGCTTGTTGATGGTTCGAGTAGTTGTAGCAGTTAGTTGTGTTTGCTCTTTGGTTTGTTTTTCAATTTCAGCAATTTGTTGTCTTTGGGCTGATGGAGCTGATATTTCCATTCCAAGAATAATATCTCTTATTTCGGACTGAGTTAGAGATGCAACATTGACATTGTTCTTTTTACCATAATCAGCAAGAATCAAATCTTTCAACTGAACCTCTACTTTGATCCATTCTTCATCAGATAAAGAAGGCCAAATATGATGCAATTCAGTAACAGTTGTTTTATCAGGCTTCAATACAACTTTAGTACGTTCATTATTTACATGCAGAGCTCTCAATATCAATATCAAACGGGAAAATGCAGTGTATGAAGAAATAGTTTTTAACCAATCATCATACAAATTAAAAAGAACCATTTGAGGTTCAGTGGCCTTTAAAATAAGATCTCCAAACTTTTCAACTTTTAAGCATGCTTGGAATGGTAGTTGCAACTCACTACCTTTGATAACAATGTTTGGAAAGTCCAGTAAATGTACTTCAAGTGGATCTAACATACCTTTTCTTGTTACAATAATTTGCTTAGGTTGCTCTTCAACAGGCAAAGAACGAATCAAGGCAGCAACTTCTTCAGCAGTTTTCCATTTAGCTAATTGTCCTAAACGTTTCTGTCCAGCCCATACAGAAGTATGAATAATTTTCAGAAACAGTTGCCCAGTACGTGGATTGAATATGAAAATAGCTCCATTGATTGGTTTAGTGGTCAAATTGCCTTCAAAGGTCTTGTGAATGGTTACTCGATACACATTTGTATCATCAACAAACCAAATAATTTGATTTGAAAATAACTCTCCATAATTTTGCGATGATAAATAGGGTTCAGTTGGCTCAGATGAGTATAACTGCAAACCTTTACGAATCCTCTCTCGAAGTACATACAAAGCAGGATTAGCTTTCATTATCTTTGCCATTGCTTGTTGAATCAAAGGCTTTGCTCCTGGGAACCAGTTACCATATGCACTATGCAGATTATAGGCTAAATCAATAGCTATTAATACTCCAGTTGGGGATGGATATATACTCATGTTATCCGTAGTGTAATCTAAAAACTTAGCTCGGGCATAACGCTCAATATCATGCGAATCATAATCACCCCATCTCAGCTGTACATCAATCCAATATTTCTGAGTACTTGTGACATCCATAGTATCTTTAGAATCAGCTAACAGAGAAGGTCTTGAGCAACTCCATTTGTACGCAGCAAAAAGCAAAACATCTGCACATGAACTATTCATCTTATATGATTTTCTTGGATGAATGGTTTCTTTTTGGACTGTTTCTATTTCCAATGCATCCAATTCTTGGTCAAACACTTGACACAAATCCATAACAATGCTTTCATGAATTTTCTGCCATAAATGGGCCCTGAATATCTGAATAAGAGAAATCTTTAACGTTGGTATCTTTCCATGCATAAAAATTCCAGTTAAATCAAGTTGTACTTGAAATCCTACATACACATTAGCCCTGTTGATAGTAGGAGACCACCAAAGAGTAAATCGACGATTTGGAATCTGATTCAAACCAGATCTTTGAGCATTTGTAAGTTTTTTGTACTTCATAGATTCTTCAAAACCACTGGCTTTTTCCCAGAACAATCCTTCCCATGTTGGGAAATATGTACCTTTGAATAAGGTATGTTCCAATATGCCTTCTACTCCTCCTAAAGCTTGAATCATATCAGTACGATAGTTATTCAAATTCCAGAGTTTGCCATCATGTCTTTGATGAGTCCACCAGAAAGGATTTTGTTTCAAAACTTGGAATTGTTTGAAATCAGTCCGGACCCTCCATCCTTTATCATACGCAAGTGTATGTCTGTCTTTCTGAAATAGTGTGTTTATTCTGGGAATACCACGGTCCCAACTGTCTTCAAGATCTTCTAAAGTTAAGCGACGATTTTGAGCTAACGCTTCTTGTCTTTTAAGAGCATATTCCGCCCAAACTCTTTGAGAATCAATAAATTCACTTTCCCAAGGCTGAATATAACGATATAAATTAGGTATAACTTGATCTTCATCATGGCTCATACCTGATCGAAAATGAGTAATTCCAACATCAGTTTGTTTAGACCATCTTAGATCGGATTGGGGAATCAAAACATGTCCCATAGATAGCATGCCTAAACCACCCAATTCTTTAGGAGTATAAAAAACAACTGGAGGGAAACGACTAGGCATTTTAGAATTCAAACCAATCTTAATACGAGTTTGAATTTTATTTTCACATTTCACAAGTAAATCTAAGAGCTCTTGTGTGTTCACAACAGCTTCTCTAAAATAAGTCATCAATCCAATTAATGCAGTATTCCATTTATTTACTATTTTAGTAAATGTAGTTGAACCAGAAGCCATCAAAATTTGTCTCACTCTATTATGGAAGCGTTGCATTGACTCATCATCCACTCTAAGAAAACATTGTGCAGTTCTTTCTTTTGTAACTTCATTCTGCAAATTCCAAACACCATCCTTATGGGTAAACTCTTCATGGGTCATTCGCAGTTTTGGTAAAATTCGGCATTCAAATCCACTCATATTGAATAATAAGTTAGGATTATCTTTGCTATATACAGATACAAAACTACTTTCCCACTGCACAGTTGTAACTGAACGAGGCAGCCTATTTTTTATATCCCAGAAAACAGCACGACCAAGGTTAACATCATGCTTCATGAGCCTCATACGTGCATCTCTCGGCCAACATTTTTTGTTATTATATCCAACAATATTCTCATTATTTGGATCAGGATGCTGAGTCAAATATCTTTGAATTAAATCACGAGCATCTTCAGCAGAGAAACGGAAGAAAATATGCATGCGATCAATATATCTGGAATACAAACGTATAGGATGTGCAATCTCTGTAGCAACATCTTTATAGGTTAAGAAATCATTAGGCATTTGAGGTGGACCAGCCATTTCACTAGCTCGTTGGAGACCAAGTACTAAAAGATCCAAAACCAGTCCATAATATTGCACAATAAATGATGCAAATTGAAGACCTCTAATGATACCATAAGAATTAGTATGATTCATATCTTTGTAGTGAATGACTACATTGCTTTTAGCTGTCATGTAATCAGCAATATTGTGATCAACAATAAGTCTCAATAATCTATTAAGAAGTGTCAAATCTATCTTCTCATACATTTTTTCATATCGAGATTCCAACATGACACAACATTCTCCTTCCGATGTGTCCCAAACATCTTGCAAATTATTGATTCCTTGGCACCATTTGTATACAAGAAGAGGAGGAGGCTCAGAATCAGCAGGTTTGATCCACGGTGGGAACAGACGTCTTTTATCAGCTTCATACCACAAGTACTGATCGAGATAGGCATCAGTAATTTTTTCCAATGGTTCGACATCATATACAGGAATTAAATGACTATAAAGATCCATAAATTCTATTCCAACTTCTTTAAACTGTCTGTGTGTCAGAAGATGACGTTTGATACGAGACAATGCTTCATGAGGATTGTCATAAGCTTGTTCTATCAAACCCAATTCTTCCCGCTGAGATTGATTCAATCTACTTTTACACTGTAAGCTTCTTTCAGACGTTCCAGAGCAAGAATTAGCAGTTTAGTATCATGTTTGTAAGAAAGGGGAGGAAAAGGAATAGGTGAAAATCTTCTGCTTTCAAGCCAATGTACTGTTGTAGTGTAAATAGCAACAGCTTCCTCAGCACTAATGTATGGACCATCTTTCAAATAGTTATGCTGTCGTTCTTGTTCAGCTTTTTAAGTATAAACGAGTCAAGCGCCCCAGATTCTTTTTTGCAAACAGTTTTATCTACAGTTGCACCTCTCCTTATACGCTCTCTGTTGTAATGAGCAGTATTGGTCCACCAATCTGCTTTCATTTTTACATATCTCAGGATCATATTTTCAATAGGCGTAGGGAGGCCAGGTACTTTCCAAGGAATGTTAGCTTTCCAACATCTCCAAGCTTCACTAAGATGTTGCAAGATGGTTCTTGCCTTGTTTTGCTTCATTCCTTCAGGCATCATATCCAAAATGTCATGCATGACAGATGCTCGCAATTCAAGATCAAAATGACTTTCAACTCTTTGTTTTGTCACTGTCTTTGCAACACCTTTGGAATGTCTTCCCTCAAATTGACGAGATAAGAGGTTTCCTAACCATCTTTCCAGGAGAGGTGTTACACCACGCATGAAAAATAACCATACTCTCCAACCAGGAGCCCAGAAGCCACAACCTGGTCCTTTACCTATTGGTCCAGTATTGAAACGATAGTAAATTAAATGTTTTAGATCCTTGCACATTCGAATTTGTCTCATTAATTTATATTTGTAACGATACATACCAGTCAATTGTCCAACATGTGCAAATATATACTGTAAGCCATCTGCTAACTGAAATGCATCAACATTATTCAACCTATATTGAACATGGCTGTCAACTACTAGCTTTGTAAGTCGAAGAATTTCTCTGCACAAGTGGAAAGCATTACCAAATCTAGACTTTTTTCTTTCTTTTTGGTTGTAAGAGTTTTTACGGGTTTTAAATTGAAATTATAATCCAAATGCAAATAATTCAAATTCTTACGATGTATCAGTAAGTTTAACATATTGTATCCTTGTCGACACACATGCAGCCCAACTTCCACCCAGTCCAGTGTAGTTGTTTGAAAGAATTTGGTCGATTTAAAAGACCTAAATAGATAACGTTTCTTCTGAGGTTTTGGAGGTCTATGCTTCAGAGCATTTAAGACATAGTACTTCAACAACTTCTGATATGAAACTCTAACTTTAACAGGCATTGCTGGAGGGCAATGCTCACGATACCATGATTTAACAAGTGGAACATCAATAGCTCTCCTGGTTCTTCCCGATCGTAAATTAAAAGGTCTTGGTGCCCAGAGAAGAGCAATACCATTAGCAGTATTATCAGTATACAGGGGACAATCTTGCAAAAAGGTTGGATATACTCTGGTAGCTCGAATTCTTCATCATCATCTGGTAAAGGTTCTGCTCCTTTAACAGCATGTCGATGTGATATTGGATTTATTAAGGGATCAAAATAAAAAGCTGGTAAATCAGGATCTTCAGTTTTGATAAACACAACATTTGGAGTATGATACCAGGAAAGATGTACATAATGAGGAAGATTATTATACAAGTATGGAAATGCAATGCGGTATTCTGTACGAATAGGCTGTCGTATGATGATTTTATTGATATCATTAAATTCATTCCAATCTTCATCTGCAGGATTTGCATCTTTAATTAGGGGCTCAAATTTAGGCCCACCAGGAATGGACATATTCAGAGCTTTGGCAGTGAAGAATGATTTCAAATCAAACAAGTAGAAATAATTGTCATCTACTAAATCAGTCAACAACTGATTAGCAAGACGGTACAAAGTTGCCAACTGGGGCAAGGATAGATTCCATTTGCGATAAGTAGATCCATTTACATGTTTAGTGTCTAATAGTGGCTTATGATCATAAAGCCATTTACAAACTTCTGAATCTTCTTCATTATCTAACACCATCTGGATAGCTTCCAACGGCTCTACATCTAATATATTGTCAGCATAATCCAAAGGAGGCTCTTCATCATCAAAAGGTGGAAATCTCATACGTTTAAAATGTCGACGATCTCTCTTTTTCTCGTCTCATCATTATCCACATAGTACCCCATTGAGCAATATAAACAGGTTCAATCACCCAAGGAATCTCATTCACAAATGTGATTGCACCAGTGATGTGATACAAAACCTTTACATCTCTTATTTGTTCCCACGGCATAGGCATGTTTTCCATCAATTTGAGTACTGCATGAGGCATATACTTCAGGGCACCAAGGTACACTCTTTTATCATGGCGATATTTTCTACTACTCATATCACCATGGTCACGGATAATTTTTCTGATATGTTCTGGTGGCATATCTTCTTTCTGAGCATCAACAAAACCAAATTTGCGTTTCTCTGCATATCTTTTACTTTGTACTTGCTGCCACTTTCTTGCCTTTTCCTGAAGCTTTTCTTCAGATAGAACTTCGGGTTGTTTAAGCAACTGCTGCTGTTGTTGTTGCTGCTGTTGCATTTGTTGTTGTTGCATCTGAGCTTGAGCATGAGCCATTTGGGCAGCAAAAGCTTGCTGCTGGGCCAGCATGCCCATTACATAAGGATGACCGATCATATTTGATGGTTATCACAAAACACACATCAAAAACCAACGCTCACTTTTACCAAAACTAAGTAAATTTTTTTCATCAATTTAGGCTTCCTATAACATTTAACGTTCATGCATCTTTATATATAGAATACATTTAGACATTATAACAACACCAGATAAACAAAATAAAGAAAAAATTAGAACCAAAAACTTCTGAAAATGGCACCTAACATCGGTTTTGTAAATTTAACAATAAATGCGTCCGCCAATTACGGTTGTGAGCACGATGCATTTATCGGTAGAACAATTATTAAATATGCCATACTTTACACATAGTAGTTACCTAAAAATATAATTTTTTTTTTTATTAGAATATTGGAAATCAACTATAAATAAATTCAAATTTTTAAATTAAACACAATTTTAAAAGTGATGTCCACTGATATTGCTTTCTGTCTTGATCGTAATCTGTATATGTTGACGACAATTTTTTACTAATACTAAATAGTGATGTTAATTATGATAATATAACAAAAATGGAAACTCAAAAAACAATAAAATAATGTTATTTTATAATAAAGTTATTTTATGTATTCAAAATATTTATTCGCTTAATTTCTATGAATTGTTATCATGCTGGAAATGATTTATTAGTAATCATCTGGTATAATTACACTAACAATAAAAAGAAGAATTTAAGGTTTAAAAAATATTTTAATCCATGATATTTATTATTTTTGGATGATATTTTAATAAAGAATTTTATGATGCTATCTTAATGCTTAATATATTTATTTTACATTAAACAACACTGTGTTACAAATTTTTGTATGGTTCATAATCAAATTTATTATTTTTCAGAAAAAATACACGAAAAGATGTTGACGAGCGCTGCATCGTAGGTGCTTGAACTTTCAGCCTTCGTGACTTTCATATCTTTCCTTTCTTAACTCAACTGCAATCCTGTTTATTTCAGTTTCTGACGTCAAATTCAGCTGTTGTGTGAAGTGAAGTGTACGACTCTATTGGTGCTCTCTGCTTTGTCTTCGAGGTGTTATATCAACAAATACGTTGTGAATTTTTATGTTATGATTTAAGTCTCCTTTGTCTTTAAATTGAAAATTTTTACAATATAATTATTTATAATGGCTCAGAATCCTACAAGTAGTGCTTTGCGTGCATTAGCCATGGAATTCAAAAGCCTTCAAGAGGAGCCAGTCGAAGGTTTTCGCGTCAAGCTTGTTTCTGAGGAAAATCTCTTTGAATGGGAAGTAGCAATATTTGGGCCTCCAAAAACTTTGTATGAAGGTGGATATTTTAAAGTAAGTGTTGGTTTCCGTTTATTTCTAACTAACTCATTCAACTTACTAATTTTATGAGTCTTTTATTAAAGAGAAAGATTTCATTGTTCAATTTTATTGCGTAACCTTTTGTTTCTTTAAAATTTATTAAATCTGTTAATAAGATAGATATTTTGCAAATATATATATTCTTTTAACTAGTTATTTGATTAATAATGCTCTGCCAATGTTTAAAATAATATTGTTTTGAGTTTTAAATATGTATATAAATAATAATTTTCATTATTCTAGCTTTTTTATGAATAGTAATACATAAAAAAATTTTAATGAAATTAATATTTGACATTAATTTCTGTTTATTGTGATAATTGACAATTTTTTAAAAATAATTTATTAGTAAATTAGATAATGTTTTTTTTTGGGGGAAAAATTTAAAATAGAAGTATTAAAAAATTACATATATATTAGTAAAATCTGTTAACATTATATTTTTAAATTAGTTCATTTTGTAATAAAAAAGTTCTGGAATAAAAATGCCAAAATGTATTCTTGATATGTAATTTTACATTTATTTAAAGTATTCTTTCAGATAAATTTTAAATTGATTTCTTTCAGGCTCATGTTAAATTTCCTCCAGATTATCCTTATTCTCCACCATCTATTCGATTCTTATCAAAAGTATGGCATCCTAATGTGTATGAAGTGAGTATATTTTCATTTCCCCATATGTAAATATAAAGTGCTAGAGAATGTAAGAAAATCTATATATTTATTCATTTTTGTAATAATTTATTTTTTACTTTTATTACGGAAAGAACTTTTATTGTTTATTAAAAATAGAACTGAATTTGTATGTCATTATTATGTACCCTTTTATTTAAATGTCAAAGAAAATTAGCCTAAGCCTTTCCTATGATGGTCGACTGTGGTTTTAATTTCCAGCTCTTTGGTGACAATTTACAATATATATATGTTGGTGATTTGTTGTAGGGGTCGTATTAATAATTAAGCATCTAATTCATATTTTATCAAAATCATTAAAAACATTTTTATTTTAGATTAAAATTATTTAACTTGAAAATATTAATTGTTTAATTATGTAGATATTTTTACTTGTACTCTTTTAGAATGGAGATTTGTGCATCTCTATTCTTCATCCACCTATTGATGATCCACAAAGTGGGGAACTACCTTGTGAGCGCTGGAATCCCACACAAAATGTCCGGTATGAAATGTTTCTTCTTAGAAACTGTATTTCATATTAAATTTGTGTTTATCTATACAATAAGAGGATGAATTACTAGTGTTATATTAAAATGTCAAGTGAAACTTTTATTTCTTGACTCGGGATTCATAAATAAATAACTTTTATTAATCATATTTTTATATAATAAAGTCTTATTAATTTTTATAATTTCCATTGCAAATAAAGTTACTGTTATCTTGCAAGGAAAAGTAACTAACTGTCTATCATCAATTTGATTCAAATTTTTACTATGTGTAAGTCATGACCTGAAGTTAACAGGCCAAAATAGTAAAAAGCTCATCTTAAAATTTTTGAGAAATACAAGTGAAAAATTTTAACCTTTTATAACATGGCTTGAGGCTTACTAACAGTCTTATGGTGGAAGTGGGAATTAGCTCAAAAGGACCTCCATGCTTCAAATATGCAGGCAATCGGCTATTTTAATGCTTAGGTCATGGCTAAAAAAAACCTACTTAACTTTTTAGTATTAAATTTTTTATGTTAAGTTCTAAAAAAATTATGTATAGATATAGAAAACATTTAATTTCAACTGTATTATTCTTTCTGAATCTGAATAGAAATTGCAATATATTTAAAAGAATAAACATATATTTAAAATATTTCATTACAAATTTTTGAATATAACATTTTATTGACATCCTATGACATTTAATGAAAAAGAAGTTGATAAATAGTGCAAGTAAATTTATTTAGTTGAATGATAAAAAACAATAAATCTTTAGAGGGAAAAATTAGAAGTTATTGCTTATTCTGAAACAATATGTAAAAATTGAAATTTTTTTCTTTTAGTTCATCAATTAAAAAAATTGATTTTTAATTACTGCAGCAGATTTTTATTGAAATAAGTATTACCATCACTTCTAACATTAAAAAGAAATGAATATGTTGTTAACATTTTTTTTTTAAAGAATAATTTTTTATGTTAAAACCTTATTAAATTATAAAGTTGAAATTCAAAGCTTTTCTAAAAATAGCCTCTTAATTGACTTCCTGCTGTTTCTTCATACAATTTAGCTTAAGCTAATTTTTTATTCATAAAGGCTTGGCAGATTATTGTCAAATACTACAATAAAAGTATAGTTAATATGCTTGAAGATCTGTGTTAAAAAAGCAATAAACTTTTTGACAACTCATCTTGTTAATTTAGTTTTAAGTTTCTTTAATAAAATATTTGATATTGTAATTCTTTAAAATACAGTTATGAATTAGGATTTTTAGTCTTTTTTTTCCCCTCCCCAAATTATTATATTAGGTGAAGTATTTTTTCAACCTTTTATTCCTTTATATTTATCTAAACTAAAAATTAGCTAAGTCATAAATATTGAATATAATTTTTTATACAAAAATTATTTATTTTTATAATCATTATTAGCTTTTATATTACTTTACCACATTTTATTAAATTTATTTGCAGTTTGTTATGAAATAAATTATTCATATTTGAATATATCAGTTAATATAAATTAGTATTTACTGCAATTAACTTGCTTGGTAATCCATATTATGTATATTTAATTTGCGATATTTGGTTGTTTTTTTTTTCCCCAAGCTAATCATTTATAAGTAAATTTTATTTATTTGAATGACTTCAAAAATTGAAAACAAACATCTATATATATACATTATTTATTTAGAAAGTCACATTTTAAAATTACATTCGTGTCTCAAAGATCAAGCCTCTTTTAATCCACAGAGACTCAAATACATTTAATTTCTAGGATTTTTTTTTCCTTTCCTTTTTCTCTTTTTTTAGTTCCTAGTTCAGGCTGATTATTTTTGCTTCTTTAGTGTATTATTCAGTCTTGGCACATAGGAAGTGGTGGTGGCCCTACCTTGCAAATGTTGTGTTTTTTAACTTGTAAGCTGTATATTGATCAGTAGAAAAAAATGCATTTCTTTAGATATTAAGGTAATTAATAAGATTGAACATTCAAATGTTGAAAAAGAGAAAAGATTATTTTAATACAAAAATATTACTAGTCTTTCATTACATAGACAATCGAATACTTTACTTCTTTTTTTTTTTTTTTAACTTGTCAGCTAAGAACATTATTATAGGCTCTTTTTACCATTAATTTTAATTTTTATTCTTTGTGCATCATATTTATTTTTAGTTAAAACAAAACGTAGTATATTTTTGGATATATTCATTTTGTGATGGAAGTCTGTTTGGAGGAAAGTTTTTGGTAATTTGAATTGGTGATCATCCCAATTAACTTAATTATTGTGATTTGGCCGTAATACTATGCTGAAATGTAATTTTTTCATTCTATAAAATAATTTTTAATACATGAAACCACTTAATATTCTATAAGCAATGTGCTAATGGATAGAAAGGAGAATTATTGCTTTCTGAAAAATTTCAGTATAACTGTAGGGGGAAAAAAAAAACTTTCCTAGGCAGTCCAATCATCAGTAACCTAGTGCAGGGGTCGGCAACCTTTTGAGTCGGAAGAGCCAAAAATGGCAATTTACAAATTTCAAAGTTTTTAAAGAGCCACAAAATTTTTCTTGCCAACAATAAATAACAGATGGGCTGAAAAGTTCCTAGGCTGACACACAGATGGCGCTACTAGTATTAAAGCCATATGATTTTTAGTTAGCCCTAACCTTCAAAAGACACGTGTATAAATTTGATAGCTGTTGCGCTATTAGTATGTGAGTTATAGCATTTTTAGTGTTCATCACGTGCAGTCTACTCGGCTGACTGTCGATTGGACTCTGGTGTGAAATGATGGAGCCATGTTTCATCCATTGTCGCATATCGATGAAAAAATTCGGGTTTATTACGATTGAACAGCTCCAAACACTGCTTAGAATCATTAATTGGTTGTTGTTTTGGGTCGATTGTGAGCTCGCGCGGCACCCACTTTGAACAGAGCTTTTGCATATCCAAATATTCCTTCACGATATGTCCAACATGTTCCTTTGATATCTTTAGGGTCTCAGCTATCTCAATCAACTTCACTTTACGATCATCAAAAATTGGTTTGTGGACTTTTTTGATGTTTTCGTCGGTAACAGCCTCTTTGGGCGTCCACTGCATGCATCGTCCTCGGTGTTCATTTCGCCTCGTTTAAATTTAGCAAATTGGTTATTCAAGTAGGTTAATTTGGTTATTCAAGTAGAAAATTTAAACTTTACTAAACAATGTAATTTGTACTTAAAATAAAAAATAAATAAATTACATACAGCAAACAAATTCAATGGGAGCATTGGCTTTGCATGGTTTTAGAAAGTTTGAATAAATTTGGCTCATAACTTGTTGCTCTAAGTTTCAAACACGACTCTAAATTTTCATTTGTTAGTTGGCTTCTTACTTTTCTTTTAATTATATTCATGCAAGAGAACGCTTGCTTGCACGAATATGTCGATCCGAAGATAGTCAGCACTCCAATTGCCAACTTCTTCGCCTCACTGTAACAGTCTGGAAGACTATACCATGCGTCGAATATAAGTGCCTCAACTCGCGGCATTTCTTTTAAAGCTGTCCACTTTTTGTTGGGTTACGTACATACATTTCTGGACCTCCAACTCTTTTCAACTCTGTAAATTTCCACTCCACAAAGCTTTACTTTTTAAATCGATCAATTGCATTTCTAGAGATCCAGTATCAATTCCAAATGGCTCAATGTGGATTTCGTTACTTTTTGTGTTGAGAGGATTTACTATGAATGCTAGAGTGGTTTTGTTGGTTTTGAATTGCTCAAATCTATCAGCAAATTCATCTTTAATTTTTTTTATAACTGTGTTGAAGTACCTCGTGTCAACAGTTGCACTAATTTTATCATGATATTGCTTTAGAAATTGAAAACGAAGTAATATACCACTCTGAATATTTTCTGCCAAAAGAATTAATTTTTCTTCAAAAATAAACCAATTCTTCTACCGAAACATAGTCTGGGTTTCCCTTTCCTTGCAGTTTTAGATTCAGCTCATTTAATTTCGCTGTGATATCCACCATAAAGTAAAATGTTTGCAACCATTTGCCGTTCTCTAACTCAGGGTGATTAATGCCTTTTTATTTAGGAATGTATTTATTTCATTCAAGCATAAATCAAAACGTTTCAACACCTTGCCTTTAGAAAGTCATCACACTTTATTGTGAAGAAGGAGGTCGGAATACTGAGTCTTCATTTCGTTTAAGAATTCTTTAAACTGACGATGGTAGAGTGCTTTTGACAAGATGTTGTTAACAATCTTGATTACCAAATTCATGACCTCAACTATTTCGGCCGGAAATGTTTGGGCACGAAGCGCTTCTTGATGTATTATGCAGTGAAACGTAAGAATTTTGTTGTTTATTTTGCTCTGAAGAATCGTTGTTGCCCCTTTATTTTTTCCTGTCATACTTCTGGCTCCATCAGTTGCTATTGAAACGATTTTATTTAAATCGATCTTATTGTCTTCAAGGCATTTTTGCACGACATTCGCTATATCTTCCCGTCTAGTTCGTCCCCGAGAGCGGTAGCAATCCTAGAAGTTCTTCTTTTGGACCTTGGGAAGACATATACCTGACAAAAAGGGCAACTTGTGCCGTGTCTTTTATGTCGCAAGACTCTTCTATAGCCAGTGATAAGGCAGAAGAAAGTTGAATATCTTCCACCTGCAAATATGTTACATTTGAAGATATTTTAGCTATTCTATCTTGTACTGTTTTAGCGGATAGTGGCAAATCTTTGATTTTTTTCAAGATTTCTGGTTTGTTTTTGAAACCACGAAACAGTTCTTCAGATTCATCGTTAATCGATTCAGAACGATTTAATTTTTTTTTTTTTGATAAAATAAGTAATATTTGCGTGTGGAACTAAAGAGCCGCAGTTTCACGTCCAAAGAGCCGCAGGTTGCCGACCCCTGACCTAGTGATTAGATGGCCTAGAACCGCTAAACAATAAGGCATTGAATTTCAAAACTACTAACTACTCCTGGAAGGGTTTATTCAATTATTTTTGTAGAACACATTAAAAAAATATTGTATTACTATATTAATTCCTAAAACTGAGTAAAATGGTCCATTATCATATATGAACTTAAACCTATTTTAAAAATGATTTCCATTCAGGCCTGATTTCATTATAACTCATATTATTTCTATTAGAAATTTTTAAATAAACAAACTTTCATTAGTATATTTTTCTTATAAACAGCATACAAATATAATTTTATTTTTAGGTTTTTAATTTGCCTAATGAATTTAATACAAGATTATTATTAAAAAAAAAAAAAAAAAAAAAAAAAAAAAACTGAGCTGCTATAGCCAGCTTTACATTTTTTTAACTGTGCTTATTTTGGGATTCAAATAATTTTTTTTTTTTTCATTTTATTATTTTCAACATATTCTCCTCACATTATTTTTATTTAATTCATCTATTCAATATTTTTGACAATTTTTATGGATAAATTTTAACTGTATTATATTTTTTTCTCTTCTGAATTTAATTTTTAACTTCTAGTTTTAATTGATTTTTGAATAGTACAAGAAAAGTATTTAATTTTTTAATAATGCTTTAGAATCTTATGTATTTATTTAAATGTGAAAAAACTTTACTTTGAATTATTTATTGATTTTTGTAAAATTATTTTTGCATTGCAATCATTTTAAGAAGAATTTGAATAAATGTGCATGTATTTTAATTTGTTTTAGCATTATTAAGTATCATGATCATTAGAATTTTTTCTTTTATTTTTTGCGCATATTAATTTTTGCATATTTAGAATAATTGATTGTAATAAAACATATAAAATAGATTCATTTGTTTTGAATCTTAATTAGTATATTAAAGTTATAATATTCAGTCCAGTGTGTGGAAAATAGAATAAAAATATATTTAGTTAATAGAAAATCGTAAATCAGTAATTCTAAATTGCCAAAATTTAAATGTTCATATGGTGTAACAAAATTTTGTGATGTAATTGGTTATTAGTTTTAATTTAAAAAGAGAATCTTAATACAATTTAAACTGCAACAAATATATATTTCTCCACTCTTAGAAATGTTGAAATTATTAATGTATTCTTAAAGTTTCTTAATTCAGAGTTACTGTTTTATCAGAATATAATTCAGTTTTTTCAAAAGTTGCAGATAAAATTTTAAAAAATTGTGTACCTTTGATAAACCAATTTTATTTTTAATGAAAAAAAATATATAAATGTATTGCTATAATTTTTTAAGTAAACTATAGCAGTCATGTTGGCTATTCATATAATAATCTCTTCCTTTTAATTAAAAGATATCAAAAACATTTTATTTTCAAAATTATGCAAGAAAAATAAACGTGTACATGAATATAATTTTTAAAATCAATAATTATTTATACATCACCTTTTTTTGACATTCACAACTTTATTATATGAACACAAATATTTTTATTTTTCCATGTATCTTTGTTGACTATAGTGGGTTTTTTTTTTTTTTTGTCCCCCCAGTACTATATTGCTGAGTGTAATATCACTTCTAAATGAGCCAAATACATTTTCTCCTGCCAATGTGGATGCATCTGTTATGTATAGACGTTGGAAAGAATCTAAAGGCAAGGATAAAGAATATGAAAATATAATAAGGTAAAATAATTTTTAATTTTTTTTCTTGAATCTTTAGCAGTACATTATGTTAGAATCTTATAATTTTCAATTTAGAATATTAGCTAGTCTTCTTAAACATTAATACTCTGTAAATATATTTTGAATTTTCAAAAATTATTTCTTAAAAATCCTTCAATTCTTTCAATTTCAACTTAATAGAATTGAAATCTGATTTCTAATTTTATTACAATCTATTTAATTGAATGTTGCTGTCCATCAATTAATTGTGATTTTAGATTATTATCATAACAATTTCACTATGTATTTTCTTTTACTTTATTTGAAAACTTAACATTTACATCAATGTAAAAATATTTTGCTAAATTAGTTTAATTTATATTAAACTAATAATAATATAATAAATAAAACTAATAATAATAATATATAAGACTAATAATAATATAAATCAAAATAATAAAATATTAATTTTGCTAAATTAGTAAATAGTTTAATGGTACAGTTAGTTTAGTTATTATAGTCTAATATAATAACTAAACTAACTGTACCATTAAACTAATTTAAACTAATTTAGCAAAATTAATATTTTATTATTTTTTGATTTTATTATTAGTTTTATATATTAATTTATATTTGTAATGTTTTGTAACAAAAAATATTTGTTATCTGCATTTTTTAAATTAAATTTTTGGGAAACACTTAAACTGCAAGCTAAATATTATATATACACATTTCTTTTAGGTTTTTAATCTTAGCTTTGATTTTGTTTATAAAATCACAACTATTTTAACAATAAAATAATCAATTTTCATGTAAAAAAATCTTCATTTTTCAAAATGAATACAATTTAACTTAATTAACTAAAATCCCAAACATTTGAAATTGTTTCAGATTTGGGAAGAGTTTCAATTCTTAATGTTAATTTTAATTTAATAAAATTATTTGCTTTGTTTCAAATTAATAGAAATAAAAAAAAAAATCCATTATATGTGATAAATGAAAATAGTTTTATAAAAATCTGTAATGAAAATTTTATAAAGATTAATTTTAAAGGGAAAAAAACATTAACATGCATGATAATGTGTAGCACAGTAATTATTAGTATATTAATTATTGTGTAAACATTTTTTATTTTCAAAATGAAAAAAAAAAAAAAAAATCACTTTATATGAAGTTTTATCAAACATTAATATAATGAAATTCAATATAAATTTTCTTTTCAAATTGTTTTTAAAACTATTGATGATTATTAATAAAGGAATTTTATAATATATTTTAAGAAATATATATTACCTCTAAAATTTTCTGTTAGGAATATAATGTTTTTGTAAAACTGTGCGTTTCTTTGTTCAAATTGTAAATATAAAAATAAATTTTGATGTAAACGTTTATATTTATAAATTGTGATAAAATTAATGTATGCGTTAATAATTTAGTTAAGTAAGTTTATATGAGAGGACATGCATTTTCGTAAAAACAAAGTAAAATTAATATACACACAAAGTAAAATTAATTATATGTATTTTGCTTTCAAAAATGCTGTTTAAAATTATTTCATCTTATATATGTATATATAATTAATTTTATGTATTTAAAAGTAAATTTAATTAAAAATTTTTTATCAGGAAACAAGTTTCAGCTACTCATGCTGAAGCTGTTAAAGACAATGTTATAGTGCCTACAACTCTAGAAGAATATTGTATTAAGCATACTGCAAAGCCATCCGAGCAAGAATCGGACATGACTGATTTCTATGATGATGACTATGGTGATGATATGGAGGATGAAGAGCAAGAAGAAGATGATTATGATGAAGATAATGAAGATTCTGGTAATGGTGAAACATGATACAGCTCGTGAAATCCCCATAGCATATTTCTATAAAACTTAATAAATGTGAAGCAATTTTAGAACTTTGCCATTATTGCCAGCAATGTGCAAAAACATTGAGAGTATATTAAAACTTAAATGGCAAAGTGGATAAGAAAAAGGTGTGCATAATGAGGATTGCAAAATCATTTAGCTTGACAGCATCTCATCTTGCTCATTTTACTCTGTACATTTAAGAGTTCCATGATTATGCCTATTAAAGTTGTATGTAATTTATTTTTGTTGATTTATTCGAGATAACCAGTGTTTTGGAATTGTTACTTTATCATGATTTTATTAGCCTTTTCATTCTTAGATGTTCTATTTTGAGTCTTCCACTGTATGGTTGGGTTTCTGATGCATCTGAAATTTTTGTTTGCATGTATAGTATATCTTGAATGATAAACGATTACTTTTTCACCGTGTTACCTAAATCCTGTGTTTTATTTTATTTTTTGCCTGTGCTTAATAAAATATTTGGTGATTGATATTTATGATTTCTTTTATATATTTATTTGGCTTCATATCATTAGTGTTTACATAAATAAATATTTTCAAGCATCAAGTATAGTCTTTATATACTAACCAAATATTACATGTCTGTGCTTTTCATGTAAATTTTGATCTCTGAGACGAATATGTTTGTTGTGTAGATTAGATGGAGACATTTGTAATAGAAAAATAAATTATTAACCAATCAATACCTTGAACAACTCTATAAATGAATATTTTCAGTCTGACATAACAGTACTTCTCTCGCATTCATATTGATCTCTAAAATACCCGATCATATTAACATAAAGTAGATTAGATGCATTCTTAATAGAAGCATGTACTTTTACTTAGTTCTTATAAACTTCATTGCTGTCATTATAAAATCTTATTATTACTAAATAGTTAATCTTAATATTATTTAAATTTTGTTTAATGCATTCAAAAATCAATATAGTAAACTTACAGTTTAATGATCCTGTATAGGTCAATGTAAAAGATTACTTTGTCACATATTTAAAAAACAAACAAAATACATTGGTTATATAGTTACTACAAACTATAGAGCTTGAAAAGGATCATTCTAAAATGAGTCTGCTATGTTATAATTTTCACGCTAGTTTTAACTTTAAATTTTTTGCTTACTATTTAATAAATTCATAATGTTATACATGCAATGATTTTCTAATTTGTACAGAGTTCTAAAACAAAAGAAACTTGCAGCTATAATAAAATTTCAGTGACAAAATATATTATACAAAAATCATTATATAATATTAGATGGCACGTGTAAGAATGATGCATTAAAATTTTAGAATTATTCGAAATATCTTTGCTAGCAAATTGGTGAAGATCGAAAATTGGTTTCAAGTGATTATTCCATAATTATGAATGCTTTTCTTTACTGAAAAAGCAAATATATAAAGGTAAAAAAAAATTAAGAATTCATCTATTACACTTTATTTTTAAAAATTCTAAGTATTTATGCCGGATAACTTGTGCTACATCATAAGATTTAAAAAAATATTATAATAGCATAAGTCAGTTAAGTTTATTAATATAAGTCATTCTTTATAAATTGTTTAAATTTTTTCAATGTTTATAAATTTATTTAAAATAAAATAAAAAACTTCTCTTATTTATAATGTGCTATTCAAAAATTTTAGAATCAATCAGCACATTCTGATGAAAAACATAATAAATACTTTCTGAATATTATTTACAACTATGTTTTGTATGTTCATAAAAAAAAAAATTGCTTGAATTAAAGTTCTGTAGAAGGAAAAAATAAAATTTTGTCATAGAATGAAGTTGAAATAAACTTTCTGAATTTTATTAAGAGTTGTTGTATGCAAGAATTATAAAGGTAAGTGTTCTAATTATTTATTTATTATTTTTCCCTCAAAGTTGCAAGGCCACATTTTAAGTACTTACACAAAATAATATTTTAAGTAAATATATGGATCATGGATGGCTACTTCACTTTAAAAATGATAATTTATGCAAGTATTAATATATAAGTAACTGAATAACGGGGAAAAAATTCTCATATTATTTATTATTGTGCATTACTATTTAATTTCATTTATTCTATTAAATAATATAAAGCATAATAATGGAGATCAAAAATGTGTTCTATCATGAAGAATTTCAAATTGTTAATGATTCTGCAAATTTTATGAAATAAAATCCATAATACTTATTTTTCTGAATTTTTGGATAACATTTGATTTTAAAATAATTTAAACATTTACCATAATGCTCTTATTAATGTAAATGCCATTTATAAGGGTTTTTTTTCTCTGTATCATGGTGTAAGTAATAATTGTTTGACTTTCAGTAAAATGTGCTTTATATGTGCACATTAACATGTTTTGAAATATGAACGTTGAAATTAAGTATTGAAGTGTGTCTTATAAAATACATTACAATTTGCAGCCTTTTATGTATAATACAGTATAACTGCTTATTGATTTTGTGTACACTATCTTGTTATGAATGGCATTGCATAATACTATTTATTGAATTGTTTTGATATGTAAAATTTTGTTCTTATTATTTAATATATGTTTGCAGTATCCATATGTTTGTTTCTTCAGTAATTTTTGTAAAAGGAAAAAAAAATTTTTCATGGGTGATAAGAATTTAATAAACAGTTTTTTAATAAAAATGTTGAAACTCAAATTTTTTCATTGTATTTGAAATTTTGTTTTTTCAATGCTGTAAATATGTTGTTTCTTTTTTTTTGTGTGTTTGCTTTGTTGCAGATTTGTTAATTAAACTGCAAGAAATTCAATTCGAGCAAAAACAGATTTGTAAAGGCTGCACTTCTTCTCCATGAGAACCAAAGATTATATATATATTTATTAAATAATTTTTCCCTTACTTTTATCATAATCCTATTTATATAATGTTTTCTGACTTAAAAAAGAATAAAAATACTGTAACTCAATTTGGCTCGACTTCTATTTTCCATGCAAATTATGAGATTTTTTTTTTTTTTTTTTTTTTTATCCTTAGACTAATTTTTATCTATTACAAAAAAAAAAAAAAAAAAAAATAGCTCTAATTTCTTGCAAATGCTTATAGAAAAATTGAAGTGCTTGGAATTATTTTAAGTTAATTCCAAGCACTTCATTAGAAAAGAAAGAAAGTTATTCAGACTTTCATATAAGTACAATGAATAAATAATCTCTGAATTTTCAAAGAAATTTTAATACTAGATTCCGTTGAAATTAACCATGAAAAAATAAAAAAAATTAGTGATAGCTGAGATACAAACCAAACTTTTGTAGGATACTTCTTTCTATTATCAACGATGTTAGAGTTTTACTTTGGTAAGATCTATCAAAAATTTTGTCAATACATTTTTTATCTTCAAATAGCCGAAATAATTATTTTAAATAATAAGTACCTATAATTCAAATGCTGGAAAAGTTAAAATTAATAGAATTTGATGTTATGATTATTTTTTTTTTGCAGTTGGATGCTGGAACATTTGTATACAAGTATATTCCTTGGTGTTCAAAAAGAATATTCACTCAACATATAATTTAAAAAATGAAATAGAAGTATTTGTGCTATTTGTTACTATTCTTTTAAAAGTTAACTTCAGCTTCTGTCCGTATAATAATTTTGATATTATATAATTTCTTCTTCTTACATTATTTAAAAGAAAATAAGAAACAGATTTTTTTAATTCCATTAAAAAAATCCCATTAGTTCTTTATGTTTTGTTAAAAAGGATTTTAGGCACAATTGAATATCTTAAGGATATTCAGGCTATTACTGTTAGTAAGGAGAATATTATAACTGCATTTACAAATATAAAATAAATGTATATTAATAAGAATTAAAGTATTTGGTGCCATTAGTAAAATCTTGATATTGTATGTCTATAAAATTGAAATATAAGCAAATTTTTTGAAAAAAAATTGAAATTGTTACAACGGATCCAGAATGTCTGTTTATTTTATTAAATATTCATATTTATTTCATGAATTATTTGAAATTAATCTATGTCATAATAAATTATGTCAGAAATAGATATACATAATCAAATAGATTGTCTAATAAAAGTTTTCTATGTCATAATTGGATGAAAATGCAGGGTTAGTACAGTCAGGTGTATACAGGTAATAGACTCATCCTAATTACAAAATAACCATTGAATGTATTTTTTGTATAACTGAATAATTAATTTTTAACAGTTTTTTTTTTTTCATGTAATAGATCTACAAAAAGAATTGATGTCAAAATAGCACTGTTTTTATGAGCTTATGAATCAACCTTCCATGTCTATGAAAAGGTAAATAAACACGATGCTCGCATCTGGGCAGAGAATCCACGAGAATTTCTGTGCTTGTAGTGAGGGACAACCCTAAAGTTAATTTTGTGTGGCCTCAACCATAAAAAGTTTTTAGCCACTTTTTTTTTCATGAAAAGCATCCCTGCTTAGTGAAACTGTTCATTTCGCCTCAGTTATATAAATTTTTTTGCCCCTATAAGGGCAGAGGCCATGAGCCACTGGGGTTCATGAGTTCCTAAATTAAAAATTTCTTGAAATTTCTTCCCTGGAAACTTTCTAATGGAATGCCACCTTTTTTCTTGCACAATAAATAAGCAAAAATATACTAGTCAATATATTAAATTTGACTACATGAAAGAAAAATGCTATGGCAGATAATTACTGGTGAGGTTATTAAAAAGGAAAAGGGGGAGGCAATTAAGGTTATCTGTTTTTAAAGCTCTCCCTGTACATTAAAAGCTAATTGTAAATATATATTTAAACTTAACCAAGTAAAAAAAGATCATTATGATTGAGGTGGAAATATGTACAAATTTATATTTCTGCAAAAACATACAGATAGTCTTTATTCGGAAACAGGCATGTGAATAAATCTTAACATTTTAAGAACTTTTAGTTAGACTTAATATGATAAAATAAAAATTTCTTTTAGTTATTAAACTTAAAAATTATTAAGAATGTTGTGCAGAGGCCTTTTATCTAGATCTTATTAGTTTGAAATTGTTTTAATTTCTAACTTAAATAATCTCCTGCTAAATGAAATCAGTCCAAAACATTTCATTTTGTTTATGATATGTTTGTACATTATGAATTATATGTATGACAAAGTAAAAGCATCATTAAATTAATATAGATTACATAAATAGTATAAAAATGTTATACATAGAAATTTTAAATTTTTGTTAAAAAAAGTTTTATTTTAGATGACAATTTTTAATAATAATTAAATGAACTTATTAAATAACATTTCTAATTGCAGACTTTCAATAAGTAGAAAGAATGAAATTGAATTAAAATTCATAAGGCAATAATTATGTAGAAGTGCCGACGAATAAAATATCGAAATCGACACATATATCCAAAAGATATCACTGAAGCGGTTATACCGATTTCAAATTTTCTTATATAAATGGGTATTTCGGTGTTGAATATCGAAATAATTTTCTGCCTCGCACGGCTCGGATTTGCCGATCAACTCTGAAGCTGTTATACCACTTTTAAAATTCATTATTGGACATAGATATCTTAAATTGATTTTTGTAAGTTTAAGGATAATGAAATCGGTATGCGATTTTATACTTAACTCGATATTTGTATTGAGATATTTATCGCCCAAGCTTAGTACTTACAGTGTATCTAAACAAGCATATGTATAATTAATAATAGGTTTCTGCTCAGTAAATTTTTATGATCAAGGCATGACTTTGTGCTCACCATGTATTGTCTCAGTCTTTTCGGCAAACATTATTTTAAATGCCACACGTATTGAACGTTATTAGAAAAGGAAAGTTTGATCTATATAAAATTCAGAAAAATTATTGCAAATGAAAACAGTCACAAAAAGTTCCAAAGAATATCCTCCCCTCTTCTATTCCCCTAAAAGACATTAACTTCATCTGAAATCACTTCACATAGTTTAATTATGAAATGACAAGAATTAAGAACAGTTTCTTAATTATAAAATGACAAGAATTAAGAATAGTTTCTTAAGTAAGAAAGAATTCTCAGAATTAAGAATTTATTTTTACAAATGAACTCTTAATTCTGAGAATTAAAGTTAGTGAACGGGTGCATTTGGTTTAAAAACTAAGTTTCCTTCCAATTTGCCAACGTCCTCACTAATACGCACACTAGACAAAAAATATTGTATTCTTTATTTATCCCAGAAACTCTGACGTAATGAATGGACTAGCGCCAAGTATCTACTAAAAATTACGCCATTGAGTGCGCCGTCCTTTTCTTTGTTGTTTTAGATAACACTCTCGACTATAAAAAGAAAATATTTTACTCTTTGATATGAATTTTTATATTCAAATTGCAAAAGACAAGACGAATTTTCAAGAAAATGTTATAATCACTTGTTCGAAACTTACCCATATGCACAAAAAACACACTCCTGCAGCATTACAGAGGATATTCAAACATTTTTATAACGATTTTGAATTCTCTATTAATTTTTTTTTTTTTTTAAAAGCCCTGAATGGCATCAATTTGGAATAGGATTTAGTTATCGTCTGCATTTATTAAAATTATTCCTTGTTTTAAAATATCGCTGAAAGATAAATAATGGATCGAAGGATATATTTTTTGTGTTTTGCGAAGTGAAATAATTTTATTCGATTCTTAAGAAAAGATTTGAAAGGCATAATTTTAATGCTCTCTACATGTAAAATAAGTGATGTAATAAATGAAAATTAAGTAATAATTTTACATTTGATTGGAAAAGAGGTAAAAAAAAATCATGTCCAACCAATAGATCACTTGCATTTAAAAATTCCAGTCCCCTAACTCCAAAGAACTTTACAAAATATTGAAACATCTCTGTAGGAACTTTAAATAAAATTTTGAAATATGATTTAAAACTAACACAAAAAAAAGGAGGGTGGGGAAATAAAGAAATACGATGCTCATCTACCAACGCAAAAAACATGTTTCGCAGGGTGGCAATGTGAAGATTATTGTAAGAAAGTTTGGCAGATGAAAAATGGAAAAATATAGTTAGAGTGAGGCTTGCATATATTTATTTAATTCCAATAGAAAAACAATAGATAACTATAGAAAAAAAAATCGTGTAACGGACACCCAATTGCACCGATAGCTTTTTTTTTTTATCTCTGCTTTCATTTGTTCTCACAGCAAGATATGTTTTTTTTTTTTTTTTTAAATTTCTGTGGTGTTCTCATTTCTTTTAATCTCAAGCAATCTCATTTTTATGCTCATTTTTAACTAATTTAAGATGTCGAGGTTTAGTGGTTCTTGAAACCACATTTGAACTCAGTAACGGATATGCCCTTGCCCCTGAGATTTGTTTTATCTATTTACAATTTAACGTTGATTTCGAACCACAAACAAACATCCATACCACCCCAGGATCTCGAACCTGAAGTCTGTGGTAGTAGCAAAATCCAGTTAGCCACCAGACAGCTCGAGAATAAGATCTAAAATATTGGTTCGAAGAAAATAACGAAAGGTAGGTTAAATGTTTTATAATTATTACTGATTTTCTTATACGCTTAAATTTAAATGGAAATTAGCAATTTCATTCAAATTCACCCCCACCTACGTCACCTGACGCGTCTCCCATAGATTACTTTGCATTTGGACTATTAAAACAAGTTCATTTTGGTGGCATCACAAAAACATTATATTGATTTAGGGAAGATTACAGAGGAGGAGTTGAAATTCAACCTTGATATTTTAAGAAAAGCTCTTCAACTTGAAATTAAGATGTAATTTTGATAGCTAAAACAAAAGGGTTATCAGACTGACCATGGGCCTCAGGGAATGGCCTAGTGTCTGGCGTTCGGTGTCACAGGCTTCGTGTTCGAGTCCGCGCGCGTCATGGATGTGTTTGTAGTGGTTCGAATCCACTTGAGCCGTAGGTCCCGGTCTCACATATGACTCTGTAGAGCATCACGGAGCAAAAAGTCAAACTTCTACCTACGGGACTCCATCACAATAGAAGCTGCCCTCATCCCTTCAAACATGATCCATAAGGTTTTCATGGGCTTGGTCTAGATGTCTACCAAGTGGGAGAAGCGAAAACAACAACAACAGGACTGACCATAGTAGAAAATAAAATTCTTATCTTTACACAGTAAATAATTTTTTCAAAAACTCGTTACAAAAATGTGTGAATGAAAATGAAAATAATAATACAGTGAGTGCCTCGTATTATTATAATCGCAATTGATTGACTGTAAAAAGTGGTTCATATAAATTTAAAGAGTATTGCATGCAATTAATACGTGTTCAAAATTTAACATATGTTTGAAAACATATAATCATAACTTGGTTTTCTTCCGCGTCTGAAAATGAGTGTTTCAAAAGTTTCAAAATGCAATGAATTGCGCAGTTTCTCCTATGTGAAAGCGATTTTCATTTTCTTTTGTTCTAAATAGGTGCACTCTTAATACGTACGCTATACTGATAGCAGCCTCAGATTTAAACTTTGATTATGTACACGTCAGACTTATGGAAATGACCAAATCGAACATAAATGTATCCTTTGGTGAAGAGCATGTTTTTATAGTGTTAGATTGGAAAAATTGTTAAACTATGAGTAGCGAATGCATGGTAAAAGAGCATCTTCAAATCTTACATCAAATGAGCTCCTTCATGCCGTGTAGAAAAGACATCTCATTTTTCATTTATTTTTGAGCAACAAATGTTAATCTCTCAGAATGTCGTGATGACCTCTCTATTTCAAGCTTTCTTAAAAAGCGTGTGAATTGAAAGTATTTTTCCTCAAAATAAAAAGCGCAGATATCGAAGTAATTTTGTGTATTTCAAAACTGATAACTCAAAACGTGTGGATAATTTTGAAAATTTATCGCAGATTATGCTAAGTTTGTAGAGCCGAAAGAGTCATCAACACCATTTGCAAAACTAGTATGATTGCCGGTACCACTCCCTTAATATATGTATATATATTTCACACACACAGCCGTGTATGTGTGTGTGTGCCACACACTGATGACACACAAATACACATACGTGTGTGTGTGGTCTGTCAGATGATCAAAAAATCTAACACACACACGTGTGTGTGTGTTAGATTTTTTGATCAATTCTGACTTGATAAATAGAACTTATGTCATATCAATGTGGGCATTGTAGTCCAAAAAGTTTTTACACCCCGCCTTATGTTCACCTCCTCATATTTATAAATTTGTACCAAATTTTGCACGAAATGTACAATCCTACTGATCCTGCGTAAAAACTTACAATGCACATTTAAGGTTGTTAATTATGCAGCAGAACTCTACAAGTTTCCAGCTATGTAATTATGGAATGTTTATTATAAGCATAATAAACTCTTTAGCAAATATGAATAAAAAAGAAATTTTAGGTATGTTTCAAATTGTTTAGAAGATGATAAGCTTTTTCCTACCTTTTTATAATTATTCAATTCAAACTATGTATACTTTAATTAAGTCTAAAACATATTTCTTTTAAAAGGTTAACAGTTTCAGAAAAATACTGCACTTAAATAAAAACACGTGAAATGCAAATCACCCCATTTAAATGCATAACTTACCAAGTCCTTTAAGAAAAAAGAAAACTGTAATAAAGATAATATTCTACACTATAGTCATACAATACTTACATTATTTTTCATTGGTATAACACCCACATTGGGCCAAGGTTGAATTTTAATTTTTAGATTGCAGATGTTTTCTTTTCACGAGGTAGGTTGTCAGCCCTCACCCCCTATAATGCTCTAAACAGTCAGCTAGACCGGGACTACGGTTTAAAGCAGATTCCGACAAACTGCAAACACCCATGGTACCGACAGGACTCCCGGAACGCAAAACTTCAGGCGGTCCCGTGCCCAGTCACTTGGCCATCAGGCCCACACTTATATTATTACACTTCTCTATCAATTAGTCGTTTGATTTATTAAAGAATGTTGTAGATTCTTAAAAAAATTTTTAAAAACCCCTGTAATTATCAGCAAAGTGTTTAAAAGTTATCTTTATTAAAAGAAATATTCATTTAAAAATATTCATACATAAATTGTAATTATATATTCGTAAGTTTTGCCTCTTTCCATTTAGACATTGTTATCTCCAGGAGTTAGCAAATTAGGTTGTTTAATTAAATTAACAATAAAAAATTCCTTACATACTTTATACGTATTAATTGTTTAGAGATTAACTTCAAAATTTAATTTTTCCTTAAATCTCAGTAAATGATTTAACATTTTT
>BPLR01010817.1:0-20173 GCA_021605095.1 Caerostris extrusa
CCAGTTGCCACTACATGCCACCACATACAGCTACTACTACCACAGCTAAGATTTTAGTATAACTGCTACTACTGCACCACATCACATCAATGTGCCGAAAGTTTCCTCCGCTATACAGTTTGAGAATGATGTGGGTGAGAAGTCTGTATTCTGAGAGGACTCGAACCCGAATCCAGCGGCACCGAGCGCCAGACATTCGGCCATCAGGCCCCAAAGATTTATACTAGATTATACTAAGATTAGATTTATGCTAAGAGTGATATTATTATTTTTATAAGGCAATTGGCCATCAGACGGCTCTAAACTTTGACTGCAGAGGCTTCAGGTTCAAATCCTGGAGGTGGCATACATATTTGTTAGTGGTTCGGAATCCGTATTGAACTGTAGATCCAGGTCAATTTAGCCTAAAAGCGTGCGAAAAATGACCATAGAGCGACAAACGAAATCGACGATATTATTATTAAGAACCGGGACCTGATGGCAGAGTGGCTAGCGCTCTAGAGCTCTGTACCGTAGGTTTCGTGTTTGTCCCGGCGGTGCCATCATGTTTGTAGTCTTTTGGAATCCACATTAAATAGTAGGTTCCGGTCTAATGTGATCGTAGAGCGTTGCGGGGGTAGCGTGACTCGCGTCCGTAGCATATCTTTAAGCTACATGTACACCCTTAGTAATGCTCAATGGGTAACAGCGGTGCAGTACTTGCTTATGACATAAAGATTAATTGTTTCTGTATGGCCAGCTGCATTAGAACAATATTATTAAAAACCTTTAACCATTATTGGTAGAGTATTCGTAGTATGGTTAATAGAAATGTTATGAAAACACTAAAAATATTTTTAAATATAGTAGATAGTTTTTAGCTACATAAAAAATATTTTTTAGATATTAAACAAAGATTCCAAATAATAACTATCATATATTAAACGTTTTTTGGAGCAATGTCTATAATAAACTCTCAGAAAAAGATTAAGACACTAACATGTCATAATGGAAACCATTTTTAATAATTGTAAGAAACAATTTGGCATTCTGTGTTGGAAGTTTTCTTCATCTTTGTTGGGAGAGTTTTCAAAAGTAGGAGAAGATTGTTTACTGAGACATAAATTAAGGATCATTAATTAGGAAGCAACTCTCACTTCACTTCACTGCGATGACGAACAAAGACAAAAATGCATCTAAAGTGTCTGGGATGGTCTTGAATTTCATTCGTCTCTCTGCTATTGGACGCAGCGACTGTCACGAAGTTAGTTAAAAATAATTCATTCCACATAGCCTTGGATGAAACAATTTATTAGCCTCACTGTGTTTATTGACATTTCGTATCGAAACGGAGTTCTTGCCAAATGCATTTTATGCTGCAGTATATTTTTAGTTTCATATATTTGATGCAGACATTTTGCAATTAACATTTTACTCCTTAAAGAATCAGTTTCTTTTCAAATATAGTTCTGTTTGAAGATATTGTTTTTACTAATATCGAAAATACGTATTGGTAGGATTGTGATCAGTAAATTCTTATCCTTATTTTTTTTTTTTTTTTTACCTTTGTAACGTCTCGGCCTATTCTTGGCCTATAACGGCTTCAAGAAGAGGACCACTTTCAGGTTCATGGGTACATTCTAATTTTTATTTACATGCACTACATATAAATACACACACACACACACATATATATATATATATATATATATATATATATATAGAACTCTGGGCTATTATACACAAAAAAAAAAACTTACAAACAAAATTACAAATACAGAACTCTGGGTTATGATAATTTGTTATTTACAAAAAAGGGAAATTAAAGATTTAAATTTGATTCACAAATGCAGTTCACTCAAGGACGGAGATTATCATTGAGTCTATTTCGAATTTCAAACACGTGGTCAGGAGCATACCTTAATTATAACACTCCGTGATACACGAAACCACCGGGAGTCACTCTGGAAACGGGCGGAAATTCCGGCTATTCAGTCACTTCAGAGAAAAAAAGAAAATTAGCATTTCGGATAGACTCGTCGCAGAACTCTCTCTCTTCTTCACCAAAAAATTCCCTTCCTTTCCGCCAAGAGGAGTATTAGCTTCCCTCACTTCTCATTGGAATAGACGTTTCTCAGCTCATGCTATATCACACATCACGATGGAACATTTCTTGGTATAGTCCATATTACATCTGTAGTTGTTTCGACCTGGGAAGTTTGCATAGGAATTGCATAGGCAAAACACTTTTTCATGTAATATAACAACTCCCAACACTGCTTGTCTACTGTCAAATTTGAGTGGCGGATTATGCATTTTTATTCATTTTTCAAAGAATATAGATTTCTCTTAGTAAAAGAAAATAATGGGAAAGCAATATATATATTGAGATTTTTTTTTAAATATTAAAAAAGGAAATGTAGCTTTTATAGAACATTTTAGAAGTCTGATGATCATTAATTTAAAAGTTCAAAGAATAAAATTAACTTTTGTTATATTAGTAATAATCTAATTCCATTACATTCCAACATCTCGAAATAACCTGCTAACATTGTTATAAGTCAGACAAGAAAAATGTGTTCGCCGTTAAAAATAATTTGAAAGAAAGAGGGTTGGGGAGAAAAAAAAAGTTCCCAGAAAATTTTCTGATGGGAACATAATTCTGAGGGACTTACTTCAAGTATATATGAAAATGTGACCAGCTGTTACAACCAAGAACTCAGTAAACATAATTAAAAAACTCCGAAATTACCTGAGGAATTTCACCCTATTTTGCAGCTTCTGCTCATTTTCTGCCCCTCTTCTAGGTATTGAGACTTGTTCAATGAGTTAAAGGGGGACAGCAGGCCGTAAATCAAACATCCGCACGCTAATGCCGCTCTGCGTAATTGCTTTTCAGTAGCAAAAAGTAATTCCTTGTCCATGATGTTAAACGGCAACTTTATGTTTGTAGCCATGACGTAATGGATTTCTGCCCACCTCCATTTAAAAAGAGTCTGGTAATAAAAAATTATATATTTCCTCAGGTGAAATTACCAATAAAAATTTGCAATGGTTTATGGATTTTTTTAATATGGAGTACATAGGATGTTGTAGCATTTTTTCTAACGACAAGAGATATGGCATTTCATTAACAGGAGAGAGGGATATATTTTATTTGAGAAATATATGATAATAACCCATCATTCAAATTTGACAGCTGACGAGCTTAATTGTGGGTACTTATATTACATGCAATTAGAGATTTGTAGTAATTAGAACCACCTGTCACTCAAATCTGATAGCAGATATTCGGTATCATATATAATGAGACTCAAGAAATTAGCAAATTTTCTGTGAGATCTTTACGGGTAAGAAACCACTACAGATTGAATATGATGTACTATGAGTTGTTGCATCGTGATGGGTGATAGACCAGGAGATGAGACATGTCTATTCCAATGAGAAGTGAAGGAAGCTTAGCCCTCTCTCTTGACGGATTGTCTTAAAAGGAGTGTTTTGGGTGAGGAGTGAGAGAGTTCTGTAACGAGTCTGTCAGAAGTGTTGTTTTTCTTTTTCTCTGAAGTGACAGAATAGGCTGCAGTTTCCGCCTGTTTTTCATAGTGTGACCCTTGTGATTTCTTGAATCTCGGCAAGTGATAGTTACATCTGCTGCAGACCATTCGTTGTAGACCATTCATACATTGTCCGCAGAACTATTTTTTATGTGAAATGTTATATTTAAGTAGCATTTCACTTGCGATCATTCGTTACTTTTTGTTTAATATCGGTGGATTTTGCGCTCCACTTATGCATGCTACGAACAGCCCACCGTTCGGCGATGAAGATAAGTCTGCGACAACCGGTGGGGTTTAGTAGGAATCATCTTAACACTGTTAACAGGTTGTATAATGAATACTGAATATTTTTAATAACTGACTTGCAGTCATGAGGTAACGTAAGCAACTAGTGTTCGAATCTGAAGGCGCCGTCACTGATTTCAGAATCGAGTAGACACTATGGCGAATGAAACAGTGTGCTAAACCATTAAGCATTAATAATCAGACTTCATGTTGGAAGATTTATGGTTCTCTTCCATATGATTCTAAAATGTAGGGATAGTTCAGTCACAATTCTCCGGAAGGCAATATCATAAATCGTTGGAGTGGATATCGTGTTATATATATAAGTGGTAAAGAACACAAAGCTCACCCACGTTCAATTATGTATAATATATATAACATAAAAGTTAATATTAAAATCTTAAATTTTTAAAAAATTAAGTTAATTGAAAAATTTTAATTTTAAATTATTAAAAAATTCTTAAAACTTTATTAAATTATTAAAATTTTGAAATAATAACTTTTCATGCATAATTAAAAAAACGACACTATTTAAAAAGTCTTTTAAGTAGAACAAAATCAAAATTAACACATTATGAAAAATAATATTTATTTAAATTGCTTCTCGTTTTAAAATAATACTTTTACATCACAAAAAAAAAAAAGTTTCTATTGGACTTAACGCTCTAGTGAAATCCTTACTTTTGATTGCGAATCCCAGTTCCCTTTTCCAAAAGTTAATTGTTCTTCGAGTTTGAAATTCGCTTCAAGGCCCAGAGAGTGTGAAACGAGTATTTCGATCTTTTCTGTGGCATTTAGAAAGTTCTTTTCTTCGAATTCTTTTTCTCACCCCTCTGTGAGCGATCATCGATTCTTCCCCGGGGTTAGGGAGAGAAGAAAATTAAGTTTACGCATGAAGGTTTTTTCGAACGTTATCACTCACTTCGAAAAACGATTTATTTTCAATTTAACGACGTAAAAAGTGACTTCGAAGTGTAATGCGTCTATTTTTAGACCTACAAATACTGTGAAATCTGCGGCTTTTTCAAAAGGATGCTGTTTACCCAACAATCGCCATTTTCTTTTCTTTTTTGATAAGACGAGTTTCAATTTTTGGCTCATAAATAATTTAAAATTTTTTTTTTTAATGCTATGCTTTTAAATCCGCGACATTTACAAAAGGATGCTGTTTACCCAAATAATGGCCATTTTCTTTTTTTTTTTTTTTTTTTTTTTTTCTAAGACGAGTTTCAATTTTTGGCTCATAAATAATTTTTAAAAGTTCTTTTTTTTTTTAATGCTGTACTTTTTTTTTTTTTATGTTGCTTTGATCTGAAATTCTGCTGATACCTTTTTTTTTTTAATTGCTGTATATAAAATAATCATTTTTAAGGGTTAAATAAAAAGAGGAATGTGTACGAAACTGTCCACAGTGACGAAACGGAAATGACGTCAGATTGTAGGATTCACGCATGCGTGTAACATTTCCTGCCATTTGCTGAATTGCGATTAAATCATTATATTAAAATATTGTTAGAGTAACCTTAGCAACCTTTGATTGATTGGATCATAAATAATTTCAAAAATGTTTTTTCATGCTGTACTTTTATTGTTGCTGGCGTTTTTTTGTGCTGCTTTGGTCTTAAATTCAGCTGACAGCATTTTTTTTTAAAGTGCTGTGTATAAAATAATCATTTTTTAAATAAAAAAGATGTATACGAAACTGTCCACAGAGACAAAACGGAAAATGACGTCAGATTGTAGGACTCACGCATACGTGTAATCTTTCCTGTCACGTGCTGAATTGCAATAAAATCAATGTATTAAAATATTGGAAGAGTAACCATGGCAACCATAGATGATTTTCAATTTTTGACTAATAAATAATTATAAAAAATGTTTTTTTTTTGTTCTGTACTTTTTATACTTTCTGGTGTCTTTTGTGCTACTTTGATCTTAAATTCTGTTCAGATGCTGTATATAAAATAGCCATTTTTAGGTGTTAAATAAAGAGATGAATGTATACGAAAATGCCAATATTGACGAAACGGAAATTACGTCAGATTGTAGGATTTCCGCATGCGTGTAAGCTTTCCTGCCACTTAATGAACTGCAATAAATGTATTAAAATATTGTTAAAGTAACCATGGCAACATTTGAGAGTTTCAATTTTTGGCTAAATAATAATTTTAAAACGTTTTTTTTTTTTTTTATGCTGTACTTCTATTCTTGCTGGAGTTTTTTGTGCTTCTTTGGTCTTAAATTCAGCCTCAAGCGCTGTATATAAAATAATCATTTTTAGGGTTTAAATAAAAATATGCGTTCAGTTTTTCATGCCACGTGGTGCATTGCAATAACATCATTATAGTAAAATATTGTTTTAAATAATTAATTGCAAAATAAATAATTTTAAAAATGTTTTTTATGCTGTAGTTCTATACTTGCTGGTGTTTTTATCTTAAATTCTGCTGAAAGAATTTTTTAAGTACTATATATATATAATAATAATTATTTTTAGGGGTTAAGTAAAAAGATGATTGTATACGAGAATGTTAATAGTGACGAAACGGGAATGACGTCAGATAGTAGGATTCACGCATGCGTGTAAATATCCCTACCACGTGATGCATTGCAGTAAATCATTATATTAAAATATTGTTTAAAGTAACCGTGGCAATTGTTGATGGTAAATTTTTTTTTTTGCTTAGAAGATTACTTTTCTTAAAATGGGAAAAAGTTTTCGTAATTGATATTCAATTATTAAACACATCATCGATCACGAACTCTGGGAATAATGAAAATTTTGTCTATTTTCTGAACGAAATGAGACAGAAGGTCAAAAATATTAGGTGGACAGGAAAGTAATATCGTTTCTGCTCATTCGTTAGTCATTCATCAGTTCATTGTGTACTTCAAAGTCGTGCAAAAGACATTTTAAGATTAGTGTGACTTGTTTACTCGTAAATAATATATTCTTAATTTTTTTTTTTTTTTTTTTGTAATTTATAATGAAATAGCCAGGATAACACCTGAAGAGGTACATATTCGGCATTGTATGTTTTTGAGTTTCCCGAGTTTTATAATGCAACGGTTGCTACCAAACATACTTCCGATGCTTATCCAAATGCATTTCTAAGTTCAAATCCGGTAATTTGGATCTTTCCGACTCGTATCGATCAGACCAACAACTTTAGACAACGGCATATTAAGTGCGGAAGTGGAAGTAAATCCGTGTCAGGCAATTGAGGAACTGTCAAACAATCTTAACCAACCTTAGCCAACCATCCAAGAACATTTAGTCGCCCCAATTCATGCACGGTACGCCGCTAAATATCCTGGTATGTCCCCTCATTGCTCCTGTCCTAGATCTGCTCAAACGACTTTAACTAGACTAAGGACTGTCTACTCTAAGAGTTTGACTTTCAATGGAGATGAGAAGACAACGGCATATTATTGATTGACTCATCTCATTGATTGCATTGGTGCCTCTGTGGAGGCAAACGTTGAATGAGGGGGGACCGTTTACGATCTATTGATGCAGCATGATCTACTGGACTTGGTTTAGGATTCTAAATCAAGGGGATAAGCAACAACAACACATTTGCAGCAGATTGGCAAAGTAGGCAGAGCAGGTGTTTAAGTTCCGCATAATCTGTCAGAAGAAAATAAAGCCAACCGATACACCACGTGCAAATATATTGCTTCATTGGCACAAAGCGTTTTCGATAGTTTGATCACTGGATATGAAAAATGGGTCCCAATGACAATCCAAAATTCAAATGGCAGTGGATATCTCCGAATGAATCGCCACAAGGCACAGCTAAGCCAAGTGGTGGGTATTCACGTAGTCATTCCTTTTGAAGTGCTGAAACCTGGATAAACTTTGAAGGCAGATCTTTACTGTGAACAATTAGATCGAGTAAAACAATCTTTAATTGAAAAGTGCCCAGCAATTGTCAGCAGAAATGGTGTTATTATGCAACACGATAATGCAAGACCGCAATGCTCAAGACAAATCCTGGAAAAAAAATAATTAATTAGGAGCTATTGCCTCACACACCACACTCGCCTGATATTTCGCCATCGGATTTCCTTTCCATTTATTTCGATCGCCACAACATTTTTTTAAGTGGCAAAAATGTGGAAATTCGGATGATGCCCAAAATGCCATCTCAAAAATTTAGTTCAAAAAACCAACGGATTTTTATCGATCCGGTATTGAAAATTTGCACACTGGATGACACTAGATTGTTGATAACGACTGTGATTACATTATTGATTAAAAATAAAAGATTATTAAAAATTTATCTGTTTGAATTTAGTGTCGAAAAACCATATTACTTTCAATCATCCTAATATATTTATTTCATCAAGCAAAATAATCAAAAATATTATCATTAAACTCCTCTAACTGTTATTAGTTGAATATTCCTAGTATGGTTAGTAGAAATGTTATGAAAACAGTGAAAATATTTTTAAAAAATATTGCAGATATTATTTCAATAGTTATAATTACTTTTAGCTACGCCAAAAATATTTTTGATATTAAAGACGGATTCCAAATAATGACTACCATATATTAAAAGTTTTTGAGGCAATGTCTGTGATAAACTAGCAGAAAAATGATTAAGACACTAACATGTCATTATGGAAACCATTTTTAATAATTGCAAGAAACAATTTGGCATTCTCTGTTGGAAGTTTTCTTCATCTTTGTTAGGAAAGTTTTCAAAAGTAGGAGAAGATTGTTTACTAAGACATAAATTGAGGATCATTAAGTGGGAAACAACTGCTCGCTTCACTTCACTGCGATGATGAACAAAGACAAAATTCATTTAAAGTATCTGGGATGGTCTTGAATTTCATTCGTCCATAAAAAAAAGAAAAGGAAGTTTTATTTTCAAAATATTTTAGTTGTCTGATGAGCATTAATTTATAAATGCAAAGAAAATAAAAACCAATTTTTGATATATTACTAATAATCTAATTCCATTAGATTATTACATTCCAGCATCTCCTAATAACCTACTAACATTGTTATAAGTCAGACATGAAAAATGTGTTTGCTGTTAAAAATAATTTGAAAGAAAGAGGGTTGGGGATGAAAAAAAAAAAGTGCCCTGTAAATTTTCTCACGTGAACATAATTCTGAAGGACTTACTTCAAGTATAACTATTAAAATGTGACCAGCTGTTACTTCCAGGGAACTCAGTGAACAAAATTAAAAACTCGGAATTACCTGAGGAATTTCACCCTATTTTGCAGCTTCTGCTCATTCTCTTCTCTCTTCCAGGTATTGAGACTCGTTTAATAAGTTAAAGAGGCCGTAAATCAGACATCCGCACGCTAATGCAGCTCTGCGTAATTGCTTTTCAGTAGCAAAAAGCAATTCTTTTCCATCATGTTAAACGATAACTTTATGTTTCTAGCCATGATGATGTAATGGTATTCTGCCCACCTCCATTTAATAGGACTCTTGTAAAGAAAATAATATATTTCATTAGGTAAAAATACCAATACAATTTTGAAAGGGTTTATGGATTTTTAATATGGAGTGCATAGGATATCCACAAAATTATTTTTTCATTGGAAATGTTGTATTTAAATAACAAATATTTCACTTGCTATCATTTTTCTAATATAACTGGCAAATACTTAAACAGTTATCTTAACGACATAAGCAAGGGCTGCGCCGACGTTTACTCATTTAGCAATACACAAGGGGGGTGCCTGTAGCTTGAAGATAGGCCACGAACGCAAGTATCTCTACCCCGCAATGCTCTCCGATTCTATTAAACCCGGATCTACGGTTTAAAGACCTACGGACCAATTCAAACATCCATGACACCACCGGAACTCGAAACCAAAATTTGTGATACCGAGCACCACAGTGCTAGCCCCTCGATCATCAGGCCATCTATTGTAAGCCCCCTAAAATTACTATAAGTGTGCTATCAAATTTTTAACTATTTGCGGCTCACCATGGGGGAGGGGGATGCATCTATAAAAACCTTTTAACTTTAATTGACAATTATTAGAATATGTCATTTCGAATAAATTTTTAGTTTTTCCAAATATTTTTTGGGAATATTTTAAACGACTTTATTTATTGAATTCCAGAATATAATAACATGTTTTAGGAAGAAAATTATAACTAAATGAATTTACTTTAAAATCCATTTTGTTATTGCAAAAAATATTATAAAGAGGTTGATAATATTCCATATTCAGAATACTTACAAAGGAATAAATAAACTACTTCTATTAGTTATTAAAATACCATTTTAATAAAATACCTTTATTAAAGTATTAAAATTTCATTTTAAAGGCAAATCATTCGAATAATCAGATTACATGACCAAAATTTTAAATGATTTTAAGTGTTTTGGTCCAAATACAGAAATTGCTTGATTTGGTTATTATTTCATTAATTTATTTGTTCATATATCCTGGAAAAACTTTAATGCATGCTTTAACAATAAGTAATTGAATTTAGTGCTTTGCTATCATTAACCAAATTATATTTAGAATTTCATTTCCACTGATTTTGCATTTGTTTTATTCTGCTTAGAGATTTTGAAATCCTTAATATTTAAAAAAATTTAATCATAAAAAAGGTCTTCCAAGTAATTTTTTGTATGTTTCCTACTTCATTTAAAGGAAATCATAAGAGATATATGCATTTGCCCTTTAAAGTGTACATTTCTTAAAAGACATAGAAATAAAAGGTAATTTTAATGTTTTCATTTTAAATTAAAAAATATTTATTCCTTTTAATTTACTTTTTAATAATAATAAAGTTATTGCATTATTTTTATAAATCTACAACCTTTTTGATAATAATTTAAATTAATATTTTTAACTTAAAATAATTTTATAAATTTAATAATTATTAATTTAATAATATCTATTCATATATTATTAATATTAATTAAAAAAATTTAAATACATATAATAATAATCTAAATTAATAATAATATAATTTTTAAACATATATAATTAATTATAAATTATTAACTAATTATTAATTAATAATAAATATTACTAATTTATAATTATTGAAATTAATAATTAATTTATAACATAATTTCAAATATACATTTTTAATAATCATTTTTATTAAATATAATAATTATTTAATTAATTTTTAAAATAAATAATTAGTATTAAATTTTATAAAATTAAAATAATAATTATTAAATATAAACTTATATATAATAATATTTTATTTATTCATAAAATAGAATTTGGCAGAAATGTGATAATAAAAAGAAAGTAATATTCTTTCAGTGAAAAATTATTCGCAAATTTAAAAAAAAAAAAATTAATTTTCTATTTATAATAATAAATTAGTAATTAATATCACTGTTAATAATAAAAGAATTAATACTATTTTTATCCAGATTACTTCTAAGTAGCAGTTCATTTCATCACAATCATGTATATTTCATGTATATCTTTAACTACTTTTAATTCCATTTAGTAACGATATATAGCACTCAATTTCTAACAAAATATGTAGAATATCTTTGAAAACTATTTGTGATGAATTGGTAATATCCTTTCTGTCCTATTTGTGAACTCTTCAAATTTACTATTTATGAGCTCTATACATTTTAAGAGTTATTGAAAAGGGTAAAGAAGCACATGTAAATCCGACTGCAAGCTTCACTGAGAAAAAGTAATTCCAGACAGAGAATAGATTTCGCCGGAATCAATTTACGAAGTCTCAAAGTTTCTTAAACAGAAAAATAAAAAAAATATTCAGCAAACTAGGGTTCTATTTATGAGTTTATTTTCCATTGTCAGACCGAACTGCAACAAAATTTGAGATGTTTATCTCATAAGCTTGGAAACAGACTCGAAAGAATCAAGTATTCCATTGAAGTTTGGATTTTGAAATAAGTACTTTCTGATTGAATTTAAAACGAACATAAATTTGAATGAATTGCAAACACTTCTCGAAGGAACAAACGTGTTATTTAACTTTGAGGCATTATTGGCTAAAACAAAAAAAAAAAAAAAAAAAAATATGCAGTTGAAAGTATCCGTTAATTATCTAGAAATTTGAATTAATATGTACTTAATTCTTATATAATTTACTGATAATATAACATATTGATTGAAACTTGACGAATTGTGAATTGAATTGATTCTCATTGTGTGTGTAGAAGAAGTAAATCGGAAGAGTTCGTAAATAGGACAAAGAAGATATTACCAATTCATCACAAATAGATTTCAAAGTTATTCTACATATTTTTTAAGAATTGAATGTTATACCGTAATTAAATGGAATTAATGAATTAAATGGCGTCAGAGGTTTCTGGGTTCGAGTCCCGGAGATGCTATGGATGTTTGTAGTGATTCGGAATTTATTTTAAACCCTTGGTCTCAGTCTAATTGGACTATAGAGCGTTGGGCGTAAGATAAACCCTGCCCTGTAAAAAAAAAAAAAAATCATCTCCTGTTTCGAAGTCTGCCAGTAGGTAGACGACCTTGGTCCACAATGGGCCTGTTGTGCCAATGGTGAGGATGAATCCCTAAAACTTACATCCGAATAATTTTTGTTGATTTCCTAATTCATTCACAGGAAATTACAAGAATTACAAGCATTTTCCTCAAGTTTAATTTTCTTAAAAGACATGGCAATTGGAGTGTTTTTTAATGTTGTCATTTTTATTCAAAAATTTTTTTTTATTCCATTTAATTTAATTTTTAATAATAATAAAGATTTTGTATTATTGTTGTAAATCCACTGCATTTTTTTATAGTAATTATATTTATAATTTAAAAATTAAAAATAATTTTTTAAATTTAATAATAATAATCTAATAATGGTAATTTATGAATTATTAATGTTTATTAATAATATTTAAATATATATAAAAATATAAATGAATAATAATTTAATTTTCAACTATACATAAATTACTGATAAATATTATTATTATATACTAATAATATTTATTATTAATTTATAATTATTAAAATTATTAATTAGTTTATAATATAAATATTATTATTAATACATAATAATTTTGATTGATCCAAAATAAAGAATTTGCAGAAATGAGATAAAAAAAAAAGAAATATTCTTTCAGGGCAAAATTTTTTACAAATTAAAAAAATATTAATTTTCCATTTATAATAATAAATTAGTAATTAGTATTGCTATTAATAATATTTATATCAGGGTTTCTTCTAAGTAGCAGTTAATTTCATCTCTATCATGTATATTTCATGTATATTTTTAACTACATTTAATTCAATTAGTAACGTATATTACTGTGTCCAAAAAGTAAGACCAATTTTCAATTTAAAATTGCTGGGGCTTCTGGAAATTCAATTTTTTTTTATTAGGTTTTGGCAATGTCCTTGACATCTGCGTGAAATTTGACGTCAAAATATTCATGTGTTTGAGTTGCGCTTTTCTTTGTGAGACGCAACCTGATTCCGGCGATTTTTGAAATGTCTGAATTAATTGAGCAAAGAACTTGCATTCAATTGTGTTTGCGGAAACGTATGGAATGTTGCAAAGGCATTCGGTGAGCATTCCTATATCGGAAAGAAATGTTTAGAAGTGGTATAAATAGTTCAAAGAAGGCAGAGAACGCGTTGAAGACGAAGAGCCCCTTTGGTCGACCATCAAACCTCAACCGACGAAGCTCACGTCCAAAAATTAAAGATTTGGGGCTTGCAAACCGTCGATTTAAATTAGAGACCTTGCTGATGATGTTGGAATTTCAAAAAGATCAGCCCATTCCATTTTGGGATTCAAAAGCGTCAAATCTCGATGGTACCGAAAGACTGAATGCGCCAGCTCACACTGCATTAATTCTTCGTGACTTCGTGACTTTTTCGCCAAAACCACCGTATTCACATCATAATTCTTCTGGCTATTCCCTATACACAAAAGACGACTCCAGGGACAACGTTTTGAGTCGATTGAAAAGATTCAACGTGAATCGCGTGTGCTTTGAAGGCCATCCCTGCCGATGACTTTTTATCACGCATTGAGGATTGGAAAAAAAAATAAATATATTGTGTCCGGAAGGGATTACTTTGAAGGCAATGAAATAAATTTGGAAGAATAAATAAAGAGTTTTTGAAAAAAAAAATAATAATTGGTCTTACTTTTTGGGCACTGTGGGTATTCCTTTCAATTCTTAACAAAATATGTAGAATATCTCCGAAAACTATTTGTGATGAATTAGTAATAGCTTCCTTGTCCTAGTTTGTTAATTCTGCAAATTTACTATTTATGAGCTCTATACATTTTTAAGAGTTATTGAAAAAAAAAAAGCACATACAAACTGACTGCACAATTCCAAGAAAAAAAGTAATTTCAGACAGAGAATAAATTTTGCGGAATTCATTACGAAGTCTCAAAGTTTCTTAAACAGAAACCAAAAAAAATGTTTAGCAAACTATGGTTCTATTTATGAGTTTATTTTCCATTTCCAGAGTGCAATGCAAAATAGGCCCACAATAAAAAAGCAACAAAATTTGAAATGTTTATCATAAGCCTGAAACAAACTCAGAAAGAATCAAGTATTTCATTTGAAGTTTGGATTTTAAAATAAATACTTTCTGTTGAATTTAAAATGAACCTAAATTTGAATGAATTGTAAACAGTTGAGAAAGAACCAATTTGCTGTTTTACTTTAGGGCATTATTACAGTAAAAATAAAGGAATAAAATAAGATATTCAGCTGGAAATTTCGTTTACTTCTCTAGAAATTTGAATAAATGTCTTGTTAATTCTTATTTACTGAGAATATATATTGATGGTTTTGTGTGTGTATTGAAATTATTAAAAGTTTAAATGAGTACCTGTTTTGAGTAAGGATTTTAGAAATGATGACATTTTACCATCGCTCTGCCACTCGCTACCACAGGTTTCGGTTCAGTCCCTGTGGTGCCATGCATGTGTAAGGGTTCTGATTCCACTTTAAATCAGGTACCATCTAATATAACTGCAGAGAATTAGGGCATTTGGACTGACAACCCTACTTCGTAATAAAGAATACTTCTTGTAGCATTTTCTCACAAACATTTTCATTCCCAAAGAGAAGAATGTATATATTGTTTCAAATATATGCACATAAAAAAAATCATCACTCAAATTTGACGACAGACAAGCTTTATTGTGATAATTACTATATTACATACAATTACAATAATTATATTACATGTTTTGTATAACAAAGGCTGCAACCAGTCACTCACATCTGATAACAAATATCCGTATCATATGTAATAAGACTCATGAAATGTGAATGTCTGTGCGATCTTCCCAGGTCAGAACAACTACAAATTAAATATGACTATAAGTACCCATGATTTTTCCATCACGATGGGCGATAGACCACGAGCTGAGAAATGTCTACTCCAATGAGAAGTGAGGAAGCTCAGCCCTCTTGACGTATTGTCTTAAAAAGGATATTTAGTTTAAAGTTTTAAAGTGAAAGAGTTCTACAACAAAGTCGTCAGAAATGTTGTTTTCTTTTTTTTTCTCTGAGGTGATTGAATAGGCCGGAGTTTCTGCCTGTTTTTAGTGAGGCACTTGTGTTTAAATAATTCCAGCCATACTTTTAATTCAAAGTAAATGATTTTAAAAGTACCACTAGAACTATTTTTTCTCTATGTTTCCATTTATTTATTTATTTTATTTACGAAAAATTATAAATAGGCATTTAAAGAACTTTTGTGTAACTTTGTAACCCAAAAATATGTAAAGTAATATATAGGTTTTTCAATTTATTTTACCTTTATGAATAGTTTTAAAGTTTGAATTATTCTTCTTTTACTATAGTGCACCTGCAATTGATTTATCATTTTGAGAACTGCTGTAAATTTTCACAGGGAGGTTGAAAATGTTTTAACTTATTAATTTACTGCAACGAAAATGGACTTATATTTATCAAAACACATTCCAGACATACAGACATCTTGTTTTTAAACGTTTCTGTGTCCAACAAAGTACTTACGAAACTTTGCATGCAGTTTTAATATTTTGATGTACCTAACCAGAATTGTACTTTGTTTAATTTAACAGATGTGAATTATTTGATCTTTCTTCCTTGTCTTAACGATTTAAAAGTTATTTAAAAAAAAGGGCTTTTTGTTCTAAATCTGTCTTCCTTAAGGGATTGAAAAATAAAATATTCTAAAAAATAAAATACATCTTTGTTTAAAAGTTATTTAAATAGCTTTACAAAATAAGGGGCTTTTTAAATGGAATTAAACGAAATATTATGAAGCTATTCTTTTAAAGGAAATATTGAAATGATTCAGTGAGTAATAATCCAATACAATGTATATAAGACAAAATTGAAAATAAAATCAGATTACAAGAAGGTATAAATGCGCATCGCAGAGCTTTGTGTTCAAGTTATTCATGTGAAGAGGTTTTGACGTGAATGACCGCACGACTTTTGAACGCGGAAATAGTTTTGCAATCGAAAGTTAGGGGAGTCAACATTCAGATCCATCAAGAGGTTTAGAAGGAAATTTTCCCACCATGGATAGCGCAGTGGTCGACCGCCTGCACTTAACGAAATATTGCAGAAACTATTCTAACAGACAATGGACTGCACCCAAACAACGATGGGATTTTTTATGACAATGCGCCATGTCACCGGGCCACAAGTTCGCGATTGGTTTGAAGAAATAATAAACGAATGACAAGTGACATGAATCCCATAATTTAAACATCATATGCCCAAAATCCTGCACCATAATATTATTCGAGACAGCATATTATTATAATTATTAGAAGATTATAAATAGAAAGGTATCCCATGACTTTTGTAGAAGATTATAAAATTAGAAATAAATATTAATAGTTAATATATTTATAATGTGTCAACCAACGAAACCAACCATTTGAGTCCTTAAACAAAATTTATAGAAAAAAGTTGGCAACGTCAATATATTAAACATAAAATATTACTTCACGGAATAATTAGAATTTTGAAGGAAAATTATTCGTAATCTTAAAAAAGCCGGTAAATTACCAATGATATCATATTTAGTTCATCTTGTTTTTGAAAAAAAAAAAGCAAGTTTAAAAATGCTATTTGAAAACGATAATTATTTCATATCTCTACAATAAATGATTGATACATTTTCAAAATTATTATATGTGGTAAGCTCCATTCCATTTTAAAATAATCGAAGCACTAATTATTCCATTTTTTCTGATCTTAGAATTTCATTGTCCATTTTTCTTTCATTTAATGTCCTATTACGGAAAAACCTAATTGCAAATTTCTGCAAAACGCCATTTTGATTAAATATTGACATATCAATAACTGTTTTAAATACTTTTACTGAAACAAATATGAATCATCTTCCGTCGTCCTTGTGTTCACGGAGTTCTTTGGTCTATAATGACCTATTACGCCAGGATTATAGATTAAAGTTCATGGTATGGAATAAAACATTGATGATTATAAACAGTAATGAGTGATCAAGGTAATGCCCAATAATGAAATAATTACAAGATAAGAATAAAAAATGAAAAAAAAAAAAGAAACAAGATAAAAAACCAGTTACAGAAAAAATATACACAAAAACAATTAGGAGGATACTATAGAGTAAATGCTGCTAGAAATGATGACTAAAGGGACAGGGAATCGTCCTAATGGTCACTAAATGATGACTAAAAGTCAGATTCGAACCCGCTGCCTTATGGCAACAAGGACTCTACTCTGAACACAGAGCCAGTTCGTCTAGGTCATTGCAAATTGTAGTGTTGCCCGAGGGCGTTTACCATTTTCCGGCAATGTGAAATCGTATCTATGAATCAGCTTTCATACTTTTTCCATGAGCTTAAAAACGTCCCATTACTGATGCAATCATTAAATGAAATTTCTCATTACACATTTTCTTAATCGGTAATGAAATCTGAGTTGCATCAACCGTTCTTTCTCGCAATTATTTCAGGAAGAAATGGAAAATAATGTGATGAAAAGGTGAAAAAAAAATCATAATTATTCTTGACAAAAAAAAAAAAAAAAAAACTCTGCTAGAAGTAAAGACTGACTGGAGCAATTAATGACTTTTTTAATTTTTTTTTCTTGTGCGCGTGAGAAATTTTTCTAAGAAACTCCTTTGCACGAAGCAAAGATTTGCCATTTTGCTGAAATTATTCTATGGTGATTATTTAAATCGGTGAAATGAAAAAAAAATACAATGTTAAAAAAGTTAACAAAAAATTTTTTTTTTTTAGCATTTTGTGACACACAGTTTCTGGTTTTCTTTTAATTTGGGCATATTATTTTACAAGCGAAAAATAATATATTTTGAAAATACACTTACAATTTCGACGCAGTTGTGGACCGTACACTTTTAAAGTTATCACTAAAAAAATTCCTCTTGTTTAATAAATATTTGTATTTTTTCCATGCTTCTACTGGCCACATGTTCCACGCAATTAGATTTCAATCAGTGACTAAAATACTCCATAGAACTCCAATAAATTGAAGCGGCCTGATGGACAATTGGCTAGTGCACTGACCTTTGAAACTGGCTTGCGGGGGCATGGATGTTTGAGAGTGGTCGGAATCTTTGCTAAACTGTAGGTCCCGGTTTAATTAGCCCAAAGTGTGCACAAACTAACTATAGAGCGACAAATCTAACCAACTAATTCAAAGTTTGGGGCGTTAGGGGTAAATTTTATGACTTGGTATTTTAGTACCCGATGGAAACTATATACTTATTTATACCTCGAAATGGCCACTGACTGATGATGAAGAGATAACTTTTGAAGAAGTTTCTCCACATTTGCGTACGATGTAGGATGTAAGGAGAACAAGACATCAGACAGACTATCTGTGTCAGATGACTTCCCAATGTAGCCACAATCATCATCGAATCTCCTTGCTTCTGATAGAAACATCCTTCACCTTCAAATTTGAAACTGCATTTACTGCATGCTATATTGCAAGTGGGATCTGATGGCCGAGTGACTAGCGCTCTGACGTTTGGTGTCACAGTTTTCGGGTCAAATCCCAGCTGTGCCATGGATGCTTGTAATGGTTCGAATCCACTTTAAAAGTTAGGTCTAGGTCTAATAAGATTTAGAGAGTTGGGCGTAGGGCTGACAACCCTACTCCGTAAAAAGAAAACCTCTCCTGTCTCATAATATACCAGTAGGCAGACTGCCTTGGTCCACCATGGGCTGTTGTACCGATGATGATATATTGCACGCGTTATCACTACTTGACGATGGTTATTGTTTATGCATTACTAAAAATTGAAAAGCAATTTTGATATTAAACAATTAACTTATAGTAATTTTGATCTTAAAAAAACTTAATCAAAGTAATTATTATTCTTCATTGTCGCAACAGCCCCATGGTGTGCCTAGTTCATCTGCCTACCCATTCCAGTCACATTAATATGACCACCACCTATTTTCGACGTCAACGTGAAATAACCAATCACAAAAGGCAGGTGGCAGTACATTGTAGTGGAGTGTATATAAAGGATGTCCTAGGGCATCGGAAAGCATTTCAATCGTTGGCGTAATGCAGAAACGTTTTGCGATTTATCCGACAGCTATTTATTATTAGGGCATGATTATTGGCTTTCGGGCCAAGGGTGGAAGCATTTTCGGAAACTGCTAATTTTGTGAACTGTTCGCGTGCCGCAGGGGTAAAAGTATACCGTGCATGGCAAAAATGGCACTATCCAAAATCAGCGTCGTGGCACATGTGGTGCACCATGGGCTATAGATGACAGAGGCCAACAAAGGCTACGGAGATGCGTTCGGGCGAATAGACGTGCAACTGTTGAGCAACTGACCGCCCAGATGGACCGGGGCTGCCAAGAGTGTATCCTCAACTACGGTTCAGCAAACGTTGCTGCGCTTGGGCCTCCGCAGCAGACGCCTGGTTAATGCACCCTATGCTGACTGGTGTTCATCGGCGACGAAGTCTGGAATTTGCACGCCAGTACGGAAACTGCTCCATCGGACAGATGGACGTTGGCATATAAGGCGTGAAACGTCTGAAAGCAAACACCCTGCAACAATTGCCGGAATAATCCAAGCTGGAGGAGGGAGCATTATGGTTTGGGAATGTTTTTCCTGACATTCACTGGGTGCACTCATCATTGTGAAAGGCACGATGGATCAGCACAAGTACACATCTGTCCTTGCGGACCATGTCCACCCTTACATGCGAATTATTTTCCTCAGATTGATGGCATCTACCAGCAGGACAATGCGAGGTGTCATACAGCTAGCAGTGTATGTGCGTGATTCGAAGAGCACCAGGATGAGTTTACCGTACTCCCCAGCCCAGCAAACTCACCGGATTTAAACCCAATCGAGAATCTGTGGGACCACATCGATCGGGTTGTTC
>BPLR01010818.1:0-42330 GCA_021605095.1 Caerostris extrusa
ATTTTATGTCGGACTTTCGCTACGTTTGGAAGAATAAATATTTATAAAACTGACTGTAGTTAAATCTATCTTTTATGTATACTTTGCATGCATGTAAACATGAAGTCTGATAAAGCTGAATTTAATTAATTAATTTATTAATGATATCCCTGTTGCTGATGCTGTGAATCTAAATGCCGGATATCTGGTTATTTTTGTAAGAAACTAACAAATATCTCTTCTTTTGGAAAAATTCAGATAGTTTCTTTTCTTTGGCTATAATATTTATTGACAGCACTAAAAATTCATTTAACAAGATATGGCTCAAGGATTGGTATCAATAAAATGAATATCATTTCCCACATATTCGTATATAAGACAGGGAATTTTAAGCAATGCTTGAAATTTTCTACTTCAACATTTTGAAAAATCAATCAAATTTTAAAAAGGAAAATGCTTCATAACCGACAAAATCTCAACAGCCCACCATGAGAGCTGAAACGCCCACTAGTTGACTCTAGGGAGCAAGTTACCATTGATCTAGAAGATTGTGGAGGAGGATTGGAATAAAAGCAGCAAAGGATATAAGAAAAAGCTATTTATCTTGGAACTCAAGATATATTAGGATAGTCCAACAAAAGACCTATCGGACTGAACCTAACCGAAATTAAAATTCTTATTTTTATTTATGTATTTTCTCAAAATTTATAATTATGTGGGTACAACGTTTATGTCGATGCAAATCTGTTATGATTTCCTCTTCTTACTGCATTTGAAATACATACCAAGAAAATTTTCAATTTATTAAGTCCTTTAAAGCATTCTACTGCATAGAATGGGAATGACAGATAAACAAAACTTGAATTATGCCAAAAATTCTTTTTACTACAGCATTAAAAACGTGAGAAACACATATTTAATCTAGCAGTCCAGTTTACAAAACGAATTGGACATTCCCCATCATTACATTTTCATTATTTAATGATTTTAAAAAATGCAGCAATATATTCTGAGTACATCTGGTATAAGGAATGATTTTAATGACATTAATATTATAAAACTCGTGTCGACAACGTTTTAGTGAATCACTACTACAGTGGTGTGTCTTTTCATTTGAGGTATTTTCATAAAGTAACCAATAATTAAATTTATATTGCCACAAATTTTAATATGGCTATATAAGTTTCATTCATTAACTTAATTATTAAATATAGAAGCATGATGTATGAAACGAAACTTATTTATTTGATTTAAAGCATCATATTATGTGGAAAAATAAATATACGAAACAAGCTATTATTCATAAAAAAAAAAAATCAATATTTGTGTGACGTCCTTTTGCTTTAATAAGAACTGCTATACTCTGTGGCATACTATCTTGCCCACTTTTAACATTTCCTAGAGATGTGCTTTACGATGCCAGGCTTCAATCAGCTTCTCTATGAACTCTTGCTTTGCTGTTTTTACATTTTGTATTGGATTCATTTCCTGCGAGGTGCCAAGCCACTCTAAGACATTGAAGTTTTTATTAGTTAAAAGATTTCTGACTGTTTTTGATTCATTGCAAGAATCTCAGCCATGCATAAAAATTGATCATCCAACCATTCGGAGATCTGAGATAGGAGTCGCTTTTCTAGGATTGTTTTGTACTGGTCCTGTTTGGTAGTACCTTTGCACAATTTGAAGACGACCGTTAGCTCTAAAATTCATCACAAACCACACTATAACAGATGGGGCATGTTTAACCGTCGAAACAATACAGTCAGGATTTAATTTTCCTCCAGGCCTTCTTCTAAAAACTTGGACTTATCGGTCACGATTTGTAAAAGAACTCTTGCAACAGCAAACTTGCTGAAAAAGAAGAATATTCTTTATAAATTACTTACAAAAATTTCATGACTCTGATCGAAAATAATTATTATTACAATTCATATTTTAACTTTTTCAATCTTCCACTGAAAAGTATTTGTATTTTCGTGCCCGTTCCAAAAAGGTTTTTAATCATTGCCCGAGTAAGCATTGGCTTGAGATATAATTTTTGCCATCAAAACCAAATCGTCGCTACAAGGTTTAATGTGAAACTTGGATAACTCTATTTTGATATTTTTAGTTAACATGCTCTTACACGTTTTTTAATTCTCTGGGAATATATGACGCATTTTTCTGTCTGATCGTGGGATTGATATGTACTTTCTGCAGCAATTCCCTTTTACGTTTGCTTTGTAAACTGTCTCCATATTCCAATTTCATTTTAATATTTTTTACCAAACCTCCTGGAACTCATACAATACAAACTACTTCTTACTTTTGGCAATCTGTTTTCCTTAATGGTATATATATCGGATATATATACATATATATATATATATATATATATATATATATATATATATACATGATTAAGGCAAATAGAAATATCGTCAATTTTCCTTGGTGACAGATCTGAAACATTTCCCATTCTGAAACACAACAAGCATTTTATGCATTTCACAGTTAAATTATTTAATGGAAAACATTAATCAATGGATATAACACATTACTATGTAATCAAAAATAAATAATAAAAATAAAAACAATTCATACCTAAATTAAAGATTAGTCAGGAAAAAGTCAATTCGAAAAAATACGTGTTATTTAGGCACCTGCTCAGGTTTTACTTATTAATTCAATGTTGTCTGCATGTGCCACACCTAAATTTAGTGAAAAAATGTAGTTAGTGTCGTATTTTATTAAAAATAAGTGAATTTTAGCACAATTATTGATATGGGTCTAATGATATGGTACACCATATAATATTGTTCTAATGCACCTGGCAATGCATAGACAGACGATCCTATTAGACTGCGACCTATTGTTTAAAGTGGATCCAAACCACTACAAACATCTACGACACTGTCGGGTATCGAACCCGAAACTTGGAGTAGATCATTGAAAGAATGGGATTTCAACGCGTATTCATTTGGTTTTATGTCTTCGATTCCATTTTGTTATACACTGAAGTGACAAAAGTCATGGGATACCTCTTAATATCGTGTCGGCCCTCCTTTCGCCCGGCGAAGTGCAGCAACTCGACGTGGCATGGACTCAACAAGTCGTTGGAAGTCTTCTGCAGGAATATTGAGCCATGCTGTCTCGATAGACGTCCATAATTGTGAAAGCGTTGATGGTGCAGGATTTTGGGCACGAACAGACCTCTCGATGATGTCCCATAAATGCTCGATGGGATTCATGTCGGGCGATCTAGGTGGCCAGATCATTCGTTGGAATTGTCCAGAATGTTCTTCAAACCAATCGCGAACAGTTGTGGTCCGGTGACATGGCGCATTGTCATCCATAAAAATCCCATCGTTGTTTGGGTACATGAAGTCCATGAATGGATGCAAGTGATCTCCAAGTAGCTGAACATAAGCATTTCCAGTCAATGTTTGGTCCAGTCGCACCAGAGGACCAAGTCCATGCCATGAAAAAACAGCCCACACCATTACGGAGCCACCACCAGCTTGAACAGTGCCTTGCTGAAAGTTTGGGTCCATGGTTTCGTGGGGTCTGCGCCACACTCGAACCCTACCATCAGCTCTTACCAACTGAAATCGTGACTCATCGGACCAGGCCACGGTTTTCCATTCATCTAGGGACCAACCGATATGCTCACGTGCCCACGAGAGTCGCTGCAAGCGATGTCGTTCTGTCGTAAAGGCACTCGAGTCGGTCTTCTGCTGGAATAGCCCAAGAAAGCCAAATTTCTCCGCACAGTTCTAACAGACAAGTCCCTTGTACGTCCCACATTGATTTCTGCGGTTATTTGACGCAGTGTTGCTTGTCTGTTAGAATTTACGACTCTTTGCAGACGTCGCCGGTCTCGGTCGTTAAGTGCAGGCGTTCGACCACTGCGCTGTCCATGGTGGGATGTTAGGCCTGAAATTTCATACTCTCGGCACACTCTTGACACAGTGGATCTGGGAATGTTGAATTCCTAACGATTTCCGAAATGGCATGACCCATGCGTCTAGCTCCAACAACATTCCGCGTTCAAAGTCTGTTAATTCCCGTCGTGCGGTCATCATCACGTCAAAACCTCTTCACATGAATAACTTGAACAGAAATGAAAGCTCTGCGAAAGCACTGCGCATTTATACCTGTTCTACGCGATGCTACTGCCATCTGAAAATTTGCATATTGCTATCCCATGACTTTTGTCACTTCAGTGTATGTTCGCGATTCAATTTCATTTTATATTTCCTGTCCCATTTTACTATATATTTACGATTCCATTTTGACGATACTTAAATAATTTTACTTTTAATGGAATTGATAAGAAATGAAGGCTAGACATAAGTGTCTAAATGTATATCTATTTTTCTGTACGAATATATAGTTATTAAATTAGATTAGATAAGATAAAGTTAGATTTAGATATAGATTAAATTAGATTAGATTTGATTTAGATATCGATTAGTTTAGATTCATTTCATTTTTAAAATGATATTAATAATTAGCCTGTTTCGCATCATATAATCATTTAATTATGTTTACTATGCTTAGTATTTTAGTTCAAGATTTTTATTGCTTTTACTCACACTCTTTTTAACAGAAAATAAATTTATGCCGTAAAACAAAATCTGGCAATTAATTTAAAAAGGAAAAAGTTAATAAAATAATCTATCGTATAACGTGATACATATATTGAGAAGGAATACATAAACTATAAAGAAATCAGTTAATACCAAAGAGATTGAATTAGATTAAGAAATAATCTACATCAAAATGTCAATTATTAAAAAAATCACATCATATATAAATATATATAGATATATATTTGTCAGGGATGGCTTTAAATTAATTAGTTTAATTAATTTATGTTTGCTTGCATACCAAATTTTCATTTTCAAATTTGTTAACAAAATAATTAGAAAAATTATCAAAATTATCGAATTTCACATAAATTCAGTCAAATTGAATAGATTCCATAATACTTCAAATAATATTACTGGTAATGGAACTCATTTTAATACTACAACAGTTTGCTGAAGAAGAATTTAAAAATCTAAATTAGTTTTCCTATCAATAATGTAAAACAATGAGAAAGAAAACCAATGCTATCAAAACTAGCATGATTAATTCACAAGTATAGTTAATTTTCTATTAGGAGGTAAGAAGATAAGAATAATTTAGTCAATAAAATCTGCCATATAATTGCTTATTATCACCTTAAAGATGAATTTAATAAAGTGAAATTTTCTCCTTTAATTTTAAAATATTAATAAGCTTCATTCAAACTCATTTAATGCTCGATATAAAATAAAATGAAACTCGTTTATAAATAAATTGATTCAATATTTTGCAAGACTCATTTCAATTATACTATGCGTTCCAAAAAATGCATATTAAAAATGGAGATTAATATATTTTTAAAAGTATTAGTTCCAAGAATTATTTTGAGCTTCTAAAATATTATGCAGCTTAGTAAAATGATAAATTGATAAGAGCATCAGTAATAAAATTTTCCATTAACTTAATAGGCATAATTGAATGGTATAAAGAGGGGGTATAAATTAGCGATGATTTTATTTTTTAAATAACTATAATTTGAAATTAAAAATATCAAAAGGAAAATTAGATAAAATAAAATAAACTTTTAATCTGCTGCTTCTATATATAGGTTACCTATAGACTTTATAACTTAATGCAAGAATAAAAACACATATCAGCAATTATATAAGAAAACAAGTAATATATATAAAAAAAATTAAGTCAATTCCTACTTTTTTTCACTATATTGCAGAAAAGTCCTTTATAAATAAAGTTGAGATTTTCCTCTTACATCTGACGCCATCTATTATTAGATACATGCAACTTAAATTAAAAAAAAAAAAAATTATTTAATTAATTAATTAATATTTCAAAAAACTGTATTAACATCCAGTGCCATCCACTACAAGTTCAAAAATGTATTTGAACTTGAGTGGAAGAATAAAAAAGTATTTTAATAACGATTGAAAATTTGAACAAGATATATAGAGAGAGAGTGTAAACTAATAGTAGGAATTGAAAAACTATGGAATTATGTTTATATGTTGATATTTGAGACATAAGCAGTTCAGATAAAGTTCTTAAATATGTACTTCAGCATTTCGAACATTTATTGAATGTCACCAAATAGAGCAATAATAATCTAACAGTGATTGTAATGTAATCTAATATGACTTTCATTTATCAGCATTTTAGGACTTCCAATTATCAACATTTTTTGATCAATAATCTTCAAAATATCAGTCTTTTCAATTCTTAACTCGATGCAAGTATTCCGTGGTCTAGCTTTAATCTTTTCCGACAAACTTTATTAATTTAAAAGGCAATTACCGACTTTACCGAAAACTCTCTTTAGAACTTCCCAGTACCATACTCTTAAGTACCCTATTTTTTAAATTCATCTCTGGTTAATTCAGTACTTTCGGCCTGATTTATCTCGCTTCTGACACCTCATTTTGTAGATTAGTTATTGTTGATTAAATAAAACAAAGTGTTTTCAAAACGAGTAGTTTATCATATAAATACAAACAATTCCTGCCAGACACCATTTATCAACGACTGGAACAGCGATTAGAATAATTACATCTTTTGCCATTATACAAAATATGTCTGGGAAAATGATGTCATTTATAGTTCAAGAAATGAATGAACGAATAAAAACAATTTACTACACACACACACACGTATATATACATACAGGGTTAGCAGGAAATAAGTTTCCCACTTCAGAGGGCTTATAATTCTTAGAATTCAAATAACATAAAATATGTATTACTTATAATTCAAATGATGTGCTTGACATTTATTAACTAAAAAACCAGTACAAAAAACGTCGATAGTCGGTGTTATAAAACATGCAAAAACATTTAAAATGCTTTATAAATGTTAAATATTGTTGAGGAGTTTGAATGCTACTTTTTATATGTTCCCATTCATGTTCAATAATGTCCTGTAATCGCAGAACCATATTTTAATCGCAGAACCATAGAACCATATTGACCAGAATCTTAGCTGAATGCTGTCCGACACATCTGACACAAATGCTGGCTTTTTGCGGTAGATATTGAGTTCCAGAAACCCCTCAACCGAAATTCTCAGGGGATGATATGCGGCGAATGAGAAAGCCTCGCCATTGGGAAATGACAGATGATGCACCGTTCATGTGTGAAATGCTGCCTTAGCTATTGTTTTACACGATGGTCAATATATGGAGGTACGCCAACCTTAATAAAAATGATGTCATGAAGGAATCCACGATGTTCAAGTTGTGGAATTACAAAATAACTCAGCATATTGCGGCACCGTTATCCTGTGACACAACAGGTTTTCGTTTCCATTTGCAGTTATGTCTAAAAAATACTGTCCAATGATGGCCGTATAACTATACCATACTGTTACTCTTTCAGGATGTAAGAGTTGTTCCTGGATCGTGGGGTTTCCTCTTCACAAATTCGAGAATTGTTGATGCATAGTAAACTTGTCCATCGGGGCAAAAATTGGGCTTCATGACACTACAGATTGTTCCATGGCCAAGTGACGTCTACCACCATTAGAGCAAGGAACGAAAGTGCAAAAGTGTTAAGAATCTTTCAGTCCTCCTTCTTATAATTAGTTTTGGATGATTTTGTAGGGATTGAAATTCAAAATCAGCCGCAAGAGTTTTTGTACGGTAGAATAATACATTAGTATGCAATACCCAGGGAACAACTTGCACATTCACACTACCATGCGCGACTGATTGCTGGCCCCTGGGATTTTCTTTCGTACTCTGCGTAGGAAGCATGGGAACATTAGCTCAGTATGTGCTTCATGCGACGGAATTCTTTTACATTATTTTTGAATTATTTTTTAACAGTAACGCAATTTCATGCAACGGAAGCATGTTGAGAAGAGAAGTAGTTCCTGCTCGTGCTGGGACAGCCTTATTTTCTTTCAAAGAATAATGCTAATAGGCACTCGTTGCAACATAAATGATGTTTCACATTTTCAATATAAACAAATAATTATTGTTTGTTAGAGCGCCATCTACTGGAGCTTTTGAACAATTATTTTTAATAAATGTCAGCTGCATCATTAGAACTATAAGTACTTCAAATTTTATTTCTTTTGCACCAATAGGACGTATTTTAAAGCCTTCTAAAGTTGTAAACTTACTTCTAATAGCCCCGTATATATATATATATATATATATATATATATATACACTGAAGTGACTAAAGTCATGGGATACCTCTTAATATCGTGTCGGCCCTCCTTTTGCCCGGCGAAGTGCAGCAACTCGACGTGGCATGGACTCAACAAGTCGTTGGAAGTCTTCTGCAGGAATATTGAGCCATGCTGTCTCGATAGACGTCCATAATTGTGAAAGCGTTGATGGTGCAGGATTTTTGGGCACGAACAGACCTCTCGATGATGTCCCATAAATGCTCGATGGGATTCAGGTCGGGCGATCTAGGTGGCCAGATCATTCGTTGGAATTGTCCAGATTGTTTTTCAAATCAATCGCGAACAGTTGGGGCCCGGTGACATGGCGAATTGTCATCCATAAAAATCCCATCGTTGTTTGGGTACATGAAGTCCATGAATGGCTGCAAGTGATGTCCAAGTAGCTGAACATAAGCATTTCAGTCAATGTTCGGTCCAGTCACACCAGAGGACCAAGTCCATGCCATGAAAACAGCCCACACCATTACGGAGCCACCATCAGCTTGAACAATGCCTTGCTGACAGTTTGGGTCCATGGTTTCGTGGGGTCTGTGCCACACTCGAACTCTACCATCAGCTCTTACCAATTGAAATCGTGATTCATCGGACCAGGCCACGGTTTTCCATTCATCTAGGGACCAGGATATGCTCACGTGCCCACGAGAGTCGCTGCAAGCGATGTCGTTCTGTCAGTAAAGGCACTCGAGTCGGTCTTCTGCTGGAATAGCCCAAGAAAGCCAAATTTCTCCGCACAGTTATAACAAACAAGTCCCTTGTACGTCCCACATTGATTTCGCGGTTATTTGACGCAGTGTTGCTTGTCTGTTAGAATTTACGACTCTTTGCAGACGTCGCCGGTCTCGGTCGTTAAGTGCAGGCGGTCGACCACTGCGCTGTCCATGGTGGGATGTTATGCCTGAAATTTCATACTCTCGGCACACTCTTGGACACAGTGGATCTGGGAATGTTGAATTCCCTAACGATTTTCGAAATGGCATGACCCATGCGTCTAGCTCCAACTAACATTCCGCGTTCAAAGTCTGTTAATTCCCGTCGTGCGGTCATCATCACGTCAAAACTTCTTCACATGAGTAACTTGAACAGAAATGAAAGCTCTGTGAAAGCACTGCGCATTTATACCTGTTCTACGCGATGCTACTGCCATCTGAAAATTTGCATATTGCTATCCCATGAATTTTGTCACTTCAGTGTATATATATATATATATATATATCCAGAGAGAGAGAAAGATACATATATTGTTGTCAACTTTTCTAGCCTTCGTTTAATTACAGTATGATTCTAGATTAGCAATTTCCAGTTAGTTTTATTACTACTAAATTGTTTTAAACTACAAAATTATCTCCTGAAATCTTGCTTTTTATAAGGAAGATAAAATCGAAAAATGTGCAGAGGTACATCCCTTACAAAACTCTTACGTGGATACTAAATACATCATAACAAAAAAATATATTCCGGAATCAAAAGTATAACATTTCTTTCAATGTTCCTTTTTTGTTATTTGATTATCTTGTCAAATAAATTATTGAATCTGTTCCAATTGCCATGAGCTTCTGTAATCCTAAAAAGACAATAACTGTTTAAAAGGATTACAGTTATTTTTGAACTGCAAATCTGTCTTCCAAAATCTGACATCTCAAGAGACAATTACTTGAAGTAAGATTGTATACTTGGAGAGGGAAAAACTCGGAGATTTTTTTCATAAGTTACTTGCCTGGAGGGCTTATTTTTCAGCCAGGCAGAAAAAAAATTTTCTTCGTCGAAAAGTTTAGGTACTTCAAAAAATTGTTTAAAATGACTATTTCCTTCTTTCCGATGTTAAAGTATGTGTAAAAGTTTTTATAGGTGTTTCGAAAAGAGTCACATAAATAAAATGTATAGATATATACGGCTTACATTTTTTGTTATAGATGAAGTATATTCCGGATGAAACTTCTTATCACAAAGATTAAATAATTTATATCTGATATAATCTTTTCTCTTATTATTTATACGACCTATTTAAAATATTTGATTATTTTGTAACGTTATTTTAAATGCATATTTAAGTATATATGTTTATATTTAGTTTTTTTTATCATTTCCAAATTGAAAATTAACAACAAAATAGAAAAATAGAAAAAAAACCCAAAAATTGCATAAAAAAAAAGCATAGAACACAAGTTTGCCGCAAATAATTCATGAATACTACAGATAAGCATTATTACAGAAAAGCACCGTTTATGATTATATTCAAATAATAAAGTGGATTAATTATTTGTCAGAAGTTACCTATATTTATAGTTTTCCTATAGGATGTTCTTGCCAGGTTATCAATCAAACAACGAACATTTTATTTTGTAATGATTATCGATATATTATATTTATTTTGTAGTGATCTCTATATCGTTAATCTAAAATATCTAATGTTTAAAGAACGTAATTATCTTTAAAAATTATTATTAAAATTAAGAATAAATTGGTTCTTATCATCTTTTGGAAAAGTTGTGATTTAAAACAACAGAACACGCAAATAATTTTAATACAACAAAATACACAATTATTGAAACAACATAAATTTCTTTTTCAGAAATATAATTGTACTCATAATTTGCTATGTACCCATTGTGTGTAATGATAACGTAATTGTATTTTCCTATAACTAGTTAAATCTTAAAAGTAATTCAAATAATTCATGTTTTTCTTCTTATTTTTATCAATAAAATTAGCTTTAGGTTTATCAATAAAACCCATGTCAGAAAATTAACAATCACTTGTCTGAAAACAGAAGGACTAAAAAAATTATCTTCAATGGTACGCAATATGATTCAATCTACTGTTTTGAAAAAAGATAAGACTGCAGTGATTGCCACAAAAATTCTCACACCGACAGTCTAAGACTGGACGCATTAAAATCTCTGGATGCACGCTTTCTCTATATTCGAAACTTATAGGTGATTATCTTTCTTAAAGGCATTACACCTTCAATAATAAATTACAATTCATATTTATTCTCGTTTGAAGGGCATTCAAAAAAGTGCTTTTCAAGGTGCAAGAGAACGAAAGATGGATATCCTTCAGGGATTAGTGAAACCGTACTGCTATCCCCCATTTTGAAAAACGATTGGACTGCAAAGATTGCAACAAAAAGTCTCATGTCGGTATTCAAAAAGTCTAGATTAGCGTTTTCTTTAAAAAGAAATAATATCTGAAAATTATAAGTGATTACGTTTCTTCAAGGCATTCCTCCTGCAGTAATAAATACAATTAATTTTTATTCCCATTTGAAATCAATGAAAATGTGTTTTCAAGGTTTAAGAGAATGAAAGATGGATCTCCTTCAGTAATAAGTGACTAATTTGACAAACGGCAAGACTTCAATGATTGTCAAAAAGCCTTACATTAGGCTAAAAAATGAAATAATTAATTATCATTATTATCTGCTATTTCCTCATTATTATTTAATTTTCACATTCATTAGACAGACTATAATCATTTATTCAATCTGAAGTGTCTATATCATAACTGAACTTTTTATTTTTATAAAATTAAAAAAAAAAATTATAATTTGCTGCCGTATATGAGGGAAAGTAATGACGTAGAAATCAGGTATGACATTGACAATAAAGAAAAACCGTTTTCATGAGCATCCCTTTGACTAAGCCTAAGACGATTTTTCAGTAAAGTTGTCGTCGTAAAACAAAATAGTGGATAAGCGGCATAAATGCATTAAAAAATAAATAAATAAATAAAAATAAATAAAATATAAAAATAATAAAAAATAGATAAATTCATTAGGACTCTCAGTGCATTAGATGCAACTTTTATTGATTACAGTAATGTTCTCTATGATAAATTCCAATTCGTTCATGAGCTAACGGATGAGTAGTATAAATGATATAAATTAGAAATATTGTGAAAAACAAGGTGTACATTTCCTTTTTATCTGTTGAAACTCATTGCAAGTAAAAAACTCTCACAAAATTGATGTGATTCCCTGGGGGAATATATTTCTTTTTTAAAGTTTCTTGAAAACTGGGCAAAGTTTTCATTTTTCTTAAAACTGGAACGGAAGTCACTTTAAAAAAAAAAAGCCGTATTTTGTTTCAAAAAGTAAACAGTCAAGTTCAATGATAAAATTCATTCTTTTGTGTTATCTTATAAATGTTGTACAAGGCCATTTCGAATCCTTATCTACAGAAAATCCTACACGAATTCAAAAGTCTCTGTCAATAAATCATACTTGCAATTTCGGAAAGTTGAAACTTTCCATCGTTTCTAGTTCGTGGGGGGGGAATCTCGAACAAATAAAATGTCAAAAATAAGAAAAAGGAGGATTTTTCAGGATCATTTGCTGAGAAGACTTTTTGCTTCATCTCTATAGTAGGTCTCTCACAAATTCTCAAACTAAGAAAGAAAGGGAGAAACCTAAATCTTTCTTCACTCTGTTGTAAGTTGAAAAAAAAAGAAGTATTGTGGAACAATAAATTTGATTTTGACATCCACTATATTTTCATTTCAGTTTTAATAATTTTATAGACAAACTCAAAAATTGTAATTTTAATGATATGACGTTTTATTTGCATTCCTCCTGAAAATACCAAATTTAATCGAAAAACACATTAATGCTGTGGTTTTTGAAGTATGCGCCAGGGTGCGTCCTAGAAAATTTCAGATGCGCCCTGTAATAATTGAAAGAAATTTGAATCCGTTAATAAAAATATATACAGTTGCCATTTTTCTTGCCAATTTTCCCGTTCAAAGAGATCTTTCATTATAAAAATTATCCTTCTGTTTGTTACTTTTCTTCTTTTATTCACATAAAAAATACTAAAAATTAAAAATGCGACAAAGAAGGTATCCGCAAACCTAGAAGTGGTCACTTGCATGATTGCTATTAGTTTTAGCATCTATGTAATTTTTAATGTCAAAAATGTTCCAACTCAACCTGTGAGACTCCGCCGTCCGTAAGTAGTACTCAGTGGAGTTTATTATTTAACATTTATTTAAGAACTATACGCTGATCGTGGATTGAGGATTAAACACAAGGAATTGTTTCTTGAATAAAACATTTTGGTTTACTATAAAAGAAGAAAGGCGTGTCAATATCTGAAATTTTTTTTTTTTTAACACTTTACTATAATTTTCATTTTTATGCTTATATGAAGTAAGATGTTCTACCCTCACTACAATGTAGTGTAAGGAAGTAAATCTTCAATGTACGAATGAGGAAATGAGAGTTTGCCGTTTAAGTAAATGCCTAAACATTGAGTAAATCGCTGGGACTCGTGTTTCTCCTAAAACACAAGAAAATATAGACTTGTCCTAGATATTGTTCATGTTTAAAGTTATATAGTATATATAGTATTATATATATATTATATATATATATATACATATATATATATATATATATATATATATATATATATATATATATATATATATATATATATATATATATATATATATATGTATTATATATATATTATATATATATATATATAATGGCTTGCCTTACTTTTATAATTACTTCACCACTTCCAAATTCTAAAGATAAATTTCTTTTGTAATGAACGCGTGACTTAATTATCTCTGACTTTTTCTAAGCATTCCAATTTCAAATACTGAGTTGCGATTGCCAGCTGGTATGATTTCCAGTCATCTTTTTGCTTGATCGTTATTTCGTCTCTATCTCGAAAAATCATATAACTTCTAAAATCCCAGTTTATAAGATGATGTTCCATTATTTACTTCCGGTAGACTGAGTGATTCTCCACTTTTTTTTTTCTTTTGCATTTCGAGGGTTTTTCGGAAATAAATCGTTTCTGGATTGTTCCAATAATAAAAATTGCTGGCTAGCTAAAAAAAAAATGATTGTAGGTGAGGGGTAATGTTAGTTTATTTAGGTACAATATTTAAATGGTGTTAGTACATGAGAATGGGAGGTAATTATTTTGCTAATTATCTCTTGATCTAAAAGTAATGATAGTCAATAACATGATATTTTTATTAATTAATTTATTATTTTTTTATTAATTAATTTAGTAAAACTACCTTTAATTAATTTTTAAATTAATTATGTTTTTTATTTTTTTTAAGAAATTATTAATTTAGTAAAAAAATATTTAATTATTTTAAATTAATTAACTTTTAAAGTTAATTACTTTTTAATTAATTAATTTAGTGATTTAATTTTTGTAAGGAAAACTTTCTTGTTGCTGTTCAATGCAATAAGAAAGTGTGTAAAAAGTCAGTCCAAAATATGCACAGTTATCAGATTTTGAAGGGGTTCGTAAGTTTGTTAGACTTATTTAGACATTTTCATTTAAATTTGTCAATTTATTTATTTATTTTGTGTGTGTGTGAATCATTTAACTCTTGAAACTGTAGTTTTTATATTCTCTTTACATGTTAAAACTGTTTCTCAAGTAAATAAAAATTTTCTTTACCCGTTAAATATTTAAATATTTAAGAGAATTTAAAATATTATTTCAATAAAAAATTATTATATTTATTTTTACCCAATTTATTTTATAAACAACTTTTAGTATTTCATAAGTTCTGGATAAAACGTTAGTTCTTTAATTTTTATTATTATGTTCTCAAAAATAAACTAACTCGCTACATAACTAAACTCGCCATATTTCAATCATGTTTTATCAAAATTGCTTTGCTATGAATATTGCAGTTGAATAGATAATTAGTTATTCGTTATTTGGTAGAAAAATTTATTTTTGAAAGAAACATTATAACTAGTTTGCCAAATGATCATATGCTCAGTATTGCGGAAATTTAATTAACGTTTTTTGATAAGTGCTAAAAATTCTTATTTGCTTTCCATTTACTCCGATTAAAATTCGAAATCCGATTGCTTTTCATGGAATATTAATGAATTGATTTCATTTTCCTTCATTATATTTTTTGTTTCATATAAAACATAAATATATTCATATTTACTCATGACTATTGTAGATTCTCAATTATTTCAGAATTGTAATTCCAGAAATCAATATAAATGGATTTCTAATAAAGAAATTAAACGTTTATCATTTCCTTTTGTAAAGTTCCTTCTTTCGTTTGGAATCATCATTTGAAATGCCAAAATTTCTGATGAATGTCATTCAATAAATTGGGTCAATTTAAGTTTGAGCTAATATTGTAAAAATTAGTAACTTCAAGAGCAATTTTTAGAATGAAAAACTAAAACAAATATATATATTTTTTTGTTATTGTGATTATAACATTTGGTTTCACCTAATATTCATATCGTAGGAAATTTGTTCGAAATCATTTAAATTACTTACAAAGTGAATTTAAAAATTGCTTTTTCTACTTTATTATTATTATTATAATTATTCATAACACTAACTAGAAATTGTTCTCATCTTTGATATACATAATTCAATGGTCTGTATGTCGATTTATTTTATAATATTAATTTATTTTATAATAAAATTTAAAGGGTTCATTTTATATATATATATATATATATATATACAATATGAACATATCACAATACTTACACAATACACCTACATATTACATATACAAAATGTACATTACTCAATACATATACATATATATATATATATATATCAACATACCCCTATATAATGAACATATCAACAGCATATCTAAGATATTTTCAATACTGTACCTTCGTTGTATTATGAGACAATTTATTGAGCTTCAACAATACAGATTTTCTCATTTTTAAAATTTATTTTCTGCACAATAAATTTGAATAAACTTTCTTTAAATGAGGAAAAATAAATAAACAGAAATTATATCGAAAAATTCATACTTTTAACAATTTATGTAGTAAACAAAAAGGGATATGAATTTACGCACAAGCCTTAAGTTTCAGTTAAAAGAAAAAAAAATCTTCCATCTTGATATTTTCTCATGGAATCATCATTTTAAATACCAAAATTTCCATATATTATATTTTATATATATATGTATTTATAATATTACACGCACCCACCCCCATGTGTACATATATATATACTTTATATATGTACACATGTACACATATGGGGGTAGGTGCGTGCATGTTACGATGTCATTTACGGGAAATATTTTCTATGCTAACAAGGAATATGTCACATATCTCTAAGAGATTTTCAATGATTTTACCTTCTTCGTATTATGATATAACTTTTTGAGCTTCTGCAATACAAATTTTCTCATTTTGAAAATGTATTTTTTTCTAATAATTTTGAAATTTTTTTAAATAAAATAACTAAATAAGTAAATTATTAATTTTATGTTTTGAAAAATTCATGTTTTTAACATTTTAATTGGTAAAACAAAAAACGATATGAATTAACACATAAAATTTCTTTTAAAGGAAAAAAAAATTCTATAAGGAGAAAATCTTTCTGAAATTTATATTAATATTAAAGTTAAACAACGTGAAAATTCTATTTACAGGCATAAATTAAAGAAAGCAATAATTTTTCAACATTTTATGTCAAATATGTAATTACTTTATTAAAATAAATAACATATACTTTATGATACATGTTATTTTATTAGCATTTTCTGACATATTTCATTCATATAAAATATAAAAGCTTACTTTCATCAAATCAGAAAACTTCATTTCTTAAACTTATTAATTTGAGAACTATTTCACTTTTAATTATTATTATATGATTCAATTATTTTAATCAATTTTTTTCAGATTAATATTTTTTCGCAATATTTTTCTAAAATAAATAAATAATTATTAATAAAAATATAATTAATAAATTATTAAAATTAAATTAACGATTTCTTATTAACAATATTACATTTTACAAAAAGTACCTTAAAATTATTATGAATGAAGTTTAGCAGTGCATAAACTAAAAATAAAAAAAAAGTAGTCAGCCTCATTTTGAAACTTGATATTTTGTTTTCATATTGTGAATATTCGCTTATATCAGTCAATAAAAGTTAATTTATAATTTCATGGACTTTTTAAATAGCAACTAACTAACTCCCTGGCACTACAGTCCATGTTGGGCCATGTCCATCTACCTACGAGTGATTCCGGGACAGGTAAAAGTTTTCTTTTTGCAGGGTGGAGCTGTCAGACCCATGCCCAACGCTCTACAGTCATATTAGGTTACAATAAATATTCATGGCACCATCGGAAACTTTTAATACAATATTTATAGTAAATACATTTAATTTAAAAAAGTACATTATTTTAAAATTTTTTTTTTAATTCGCATCATATTGCTTAATATTTTTTTTTTTTTTTGAAAAATAAATTAATTTTTATGAAAAAAATTAACGATGTGGAAAATAAAAAGAATTTTACTTTTTGGTTTTGTATTTTGTTATTATTTTAATATTCCTTTTCCTCATTTGGTATTTTGTTAAATTTTTATTTTGAATAAAATTTCATTTTAAAACATTTTGCACGTTTTATCAACACATCCATTTCCTCTGAAACTTAAAAATATGCATATTTAAGACAACTTTTACGTACTGAGTTTGAATACATAATTTTGAAGAACAAATGTTGCTTCTTCCAGAAACCCCCGTTTAAAACATACTCTAAGACACGTAAACAACATTTTAAATTCTAAAACAGAAATATTTCAACCAAAACGCGGTTTAACGATTGTGAACTTCCATCTCAAAAGAAGCTATTGAAAAACATTTGTTGGAATAAAATATTCAGTACTTAAAATAGAAACATTCTTTCCCATTTTATGACTTTCTCTATATTTCATATTTTGGAAAATAAACCAAGGCTAAAATATTGCATATACTTTTCACATCAAAAATAGACACTTATTTTCTAAATTACGGCAAAAAAAGGTTAAACATCAGTTTATCAATAAGCCACCATAACCTTTATCAAAAGTATTAAACAGTTGTTGTATAGGGGTAATAAACTGACATTTAATTACAGTATAGATTTTTTTCAATAAATTATAACAACAGTATTTGTAATGAAACTAAATTCTATAAAAGGTTTCGTAGCTGAGATAAAATTTTACGCGTTTTACGAGATTTTTATAGCACTTTGTTTCGTGAATAGTTTAGAAAATTGGTTAAAACTACATTCCTAGGCAATAAAAAGGTAATAGTTTGGAAATTACGAAAAAAAAAGCAACACAAAGTTAACTAAATATAATAATAAATATGTATTATTTTTGTATTCAGAAAAAAATAATTATGACTTTCTTAATTTATCTCAGTAGCAATGCAATGGTTTAATTTAAGACGAGCATTAATAACTTATTTTAATTGTTATAAATTTATTGAAATTGAAACATTTTTAATTGATAGAAAATTATTACTACTTTCAGATTTTGCTGTGGCTTAATATCTTTTAATCTAAAGAAAAACTCAAATACACGACATTACTCTATTAACTAAATAATTCACTAAACAAGTCTCAATCATATAAACAATTCAATAAACAAGTCTCAATCATATAAATAATTCAATAAACAAGTCACAATTTTCTAAACATTTCACTAAACAAGTCTCAATCATGTAAACAACTCAATAAAGACTTGAGGCTTGTTTATTGAATTGTTTAGATGATTGAGAATCATCTAAACAATTCAATAAACAAGTCTCAATCATATAAACAATTCAGTTATTATATATAAAATAAGGAGTTTAAATACCTAAAATTTATTATACTGACTAATGCTATTCCTAATAAAAAATATGTAAAAGATGCAGATAATTATCTCTTCTTTTTTTTCAAAAATATATTACAAATAAAACAAAATATGCAATTTCTTTTTATTCAGCGAAAACTTAAACTCATTTCAATCAGCATGTTGTTAAGCAGGCTCAATTAATATAGATTTTACTATTCAACTATTTAGACTATTTTTATGCATTCTCACTTGTTGTTTCGAGCAATTGCTTGAAAAGGAATTTTGCAATACTCAATCAGACATTGATGTACATTTCAGTACATGAATGTCTAATTACTTTCTTTATTTAGCCTCATTTAAACCTTTTCAAACTACTTCTTTTATAGTTATTTTCAATCACTCTATAAACAACATTATTTTCTGACCCAAATTGCCCATTTATAATGTTCCAAATCCAGTAGAGAATTTAAATGAATAAATTTAAGAATTACGCATATTCAAGTTTATAAGCAGTTTGGTTTTAAATTGAAACCCCCTTTTGATGAACTTTTTATATGTAGGAGAAATAGTCTAGAAAGAGTTTTAATGAGAATTTTTTTCTCTAAAAAAAAAAAAGAGAAACCTAAACGTTTTCCTTTACAGAATTTTTTTCTTTCTTTTCTGTAGTAGCAAAGACAAATTGAATTGTGATGAAGTTTCTAATTTCAAAATTCTGTCTTTATGTCGGGAAAGTAATCTAAAAAAAAGCACACTAAAGTTGAAATAAGATTTTTTTTTTTTTTTCTCTATAAAAAAAAGAAATCAAAAAATATTTTTTGTTTTCTCTTCCTATAGATAAGACACATTAATATGTATTGAAATTTCTAATTTGTAATATTACTCTTTATGTCGAGAAAGTATTCTAATGGTCGAGTGGCTAGCGCTATGGAGCTCAGTACCACATGTTTCTGGCAGTGTCATGGATGTTTGTAGTGGTTCGAATCCACTTTAAGCCGTAGGTCCCGGTCTCTTATGATTGTAGAGCGTCACGGAGCCAAAGTCAGACCTCTACCTACGGGTGCTCCATCACAACAGCTTCCTTCCTGCTTCCTTCCCCTTCAACCATGAGTCCATACAGTTCGTGAGCTTGGTCTAGATTAGATATCTACCAATGGGATAAGTAACAACAACAATAAGTATTCTAAACATCATATTGAGTTGTAATGAGAATTATTTTCTCTATAAAGAGAAAATAAATAATTTTCTATAAAGAAAATATTTTCCTTTATCTATTTTATAACAAAGGACACATTGAGTTATAATAAAATTTCTGATTTCGAATATTCCCCTTTCGTCGGGAAAGTAGTCTAAAAAGACACATTGAGTTGTAAAATGATTTTTGCCATGGTTCTATGAAGCGATGGTTACTAGCAAATCAAACTTTGCGTTTGTGGGCGGAAAATTCGTAGGCTGATACATAGATGGTGCTACTAGTATTAAATCCATATGCTTTTCGTTAGCCCTTACCTTCAAAAGACACGTGTATAAATTTGACAGCTGTTGCACTATTAGTATGTGAGTTATAGCATTTTTAGTGTTCGTCACGAGTAGTCCACTCGGCTGACTGTCGATTGAACTCCGATGTGAAATGATGGAGCCATGTTTTCATCCATTGTCCTATATCTACGCAAAAATTCGGGTTTATTGAGATTGAACAACCCAAACACTGATTAGAATCATCAATTTCGTTGTTGTTTTGGGGTCGATTGTGAGCTCTTTGCGGCATCCACTTTGAACAGAGCTTTCACATATCCAAATATTCATTCACGATATGTCCAACACATTCCTTTGAAATCTTTAGGGTCTCAGCTATCTCAATCAACTTCACTTTTACAGTTATCAGAAATTATTTTGTGGACTTTTTTTGATGTTTTCGTCGGTAACAACCTCTTTGGGGCGTCCACTGCGTGCATCATCCTCGGTGTTCATTTCGCTTGTTTAAATTTACCAAACCACTCTATGGTTGATTTTCCTGGTGCGAAGTCCGAATAATGTTTATCAAGCCAAGCCTTGGCTTTAATAGTATTTTTTTTCGCCAAAAAGCAATGATTAATTAAGACACGAAATTCCTTTTTATCCATTTTTTCAAACTTACAAAGTTGCTTCACTAAAAAGGCTGTAACTCACATACTAATAGAGCAACGGCTGTCAAATTTATACACGTGTCTTTTGAAGGTTAGGGCTCACTAAAAATCATATGGATTTAATACTAGTAGCGCTATCTATGTGTCAGCCTAGGGAACTCTTCAGCCCACCTGTTACGAATTTGTTTACATATTTCCATTACGAAAATCTCAAGTTGTCCAAGATTTAAACTAAATCACATTTCGACTAATTCTCCACTCGTGATACATTTGTAAACAACTCCAAAAACAATTTTTAAATTTTTTACTAAATTAAAAAAACTTAAATACTTATCTTTGTTTTTAAAAGTTCAAAGCTGTTGTTACTTATCTCACTTGATAGATATCTAATCTAGACCAAGCTCAAGAAACCCGTATGGACTCATGGTTGAAGGGGAAGGAAGCAGCTTCTGTTGTGACGGATCACCCGTAGGTAGAAGTCTGACTTCGGCTCCGTGACGCTCTACAATCATAGGAGACCGGGACCTACGGCTTAAAGTGGATTCCTGAACCACTACAAACATCCATAGCACCGCCGGGGCTCGAACCCGCCCCCTCGTACCGAGCGCCAGCCACTCGACCACTCAGGCCCCAAGGTTCAAAGTAATTGTCAATGGTTAAAATGTATCTTTTCTTCTTTACGGTCTAAAATAACAAGCTTTGTAATATTATTAAATTTTGCGCATAAATACAAAGAAGAATTTGTATTCATGAAGTATATATTAGATGGAAATTCATTAACGTAACATGGAAAATAATGCATACTTAGATTAATAAAATTAAAAGATTTGCAAATTAAAAAAATGTTAAAAAGAATACAAATTAACGATTTTCGAACAAATAAATTTAACGAAATAAATTTAATCACTGTTTAATAAATTTAATCATTCCGAAATTGAATATTTTGTTATGTTTGTTATTGCTTAATTTTTGATGTTGTTTTAATTCCTTACAGAATTGTGTTATAAAATTAAATTAAAATTAACTAATTTAATATCGTCTTCTAATAACAAAACTCCATAAAACTCCCATACAACTAAATTAATATCGGCCAATGAGCTTTTAATTTGCATGAGTGTTGTGTTTTTAAATAATTAATAAAATCCCATACCAAGTGAACGCTCTATATAATATTAAATAAAACCAGACAGATTTGTTTTTACTCAATATGGCGAGATAAGAGATTACTACACACTCATAAAATGATGAACACAATAAAATTTGAAATAAAAAAAAAAAAAATTATGTACACATTATAATCTAGGATATAAAAACAAAAATTAAATATCATTATAATTACGTTATATTATCATTAAAAAGTTATGGCGGATCCTGTGTGTGGAACTGATAAATAAAAAAAATAAATTAAACATTAATTGTCGAATAGGAACCCTGCAAAATGTTATTTATGATTTAGAAAATTAAAAATTTGAAAGGTGTAATTTATACAAAGAATAGTTGTTGTTCTAATAAAGCTAGTAATACAGAGACAATTAATTTTCATGTCATAAGAATAATTTTTAATGCCATAAGCAAGGGTTACACTGCTGTTAATTAATCATTTAACACTACCCATGAGGCACCTGCAGCTTGACGATATGCTACGGACGCGATTAACACAACCCTGTTAATAGAGCGGGACCTACGGTTTAAAGTGGATTCCAAACTGCTAAACATCTAAGCCACCGCCGAGACTCGCACCCGAAACCTGTGATACCCAGCTCAAAGTGAGCTAGTCCCAGAGCGCTAGCCACTGACCATCAGGCCCCATACACAGAATTAATAAGCATACAATTTCAATAAGTATAATCCCCAGTATTGTTACAACTAGGGGTTTAACTTCAGGTACAAGTTAATTTGTTAATTACTTATTGGCTGTATCTTAATTTTGTTGGGTTTGATGAAGCTAGAAGTTCATCTGATGATTATTTCATAATGTTTTGCCACCATAATTCTTTCATTGATTTCAGATCAACTATTGCTTTTTTTTCTCAGATTCTAAATCACTTCTCTGCCGTCTTTAGATCAACGGTATCTCTTTTATTCCCCTTCTCATCTTTTGATCACTTCTTCATACGTCACTTTGTTTTTGTGTCCTCTTCACTGGCTTTAGAGAACCCTAACCACCTCTTTTTCTTTCAATCCAACAAGTAGATTTTTTATTTCGGCTTCTATATGGATAAATTTCAAAAACTTAGCGTACATTTTTGCAAAAAATACTAATTTTTGGCTTATCGTGGATCGACATACTACTGTATCAAAAGTATGACCAATTTTAAATTTAAAATCCCTGGCTTTGGAATTTCAATTTTTTTTTTCATTCCTGCAATTTGAGCCACCATTTTGAGTATTCATAAGTGACACATGAAAAGGAAAACATTGTTTACTTATAATATCATCAAAATGCTTTTGATTCACTGTCACTGTCACTTTGATCCCGTTTTCTGTAGTTTCGTGGTCGTGTTTCATTGTGCCGCTTCCGACCCTACATTCCTATACAAAAACATATTAAATAATGGGAAACGGTAGAAAACGGGATTTGTTTTACACTTTAATTAAATTTAGAAAATGCTAATTTTCAAGAAATGTAATGGCATAAAATACAACTAAATAATGTTATAAAACATTTTAAAATTGCGCTAAGAGATATTTTCTATTTTAAAAACTTCTATTAAAATATTACCGGTATAACAAATAAATTTTTAAATATTGATTAAGTTAAAAACATTATTCATTTCAATATCAGTGCTCTTAAAAATATTATTTGGTTCTTTTTATATTTATGACCTTAAATACAACGCAATTAGAAATTTGAATAATAAATTCTTAATGAATGGGGTTCCGCTTTATTAATATTTAATTTATGTTTAATTATGGGTCTATAATTCAAACACTTGAAATATTAATTGCTTACAAGAATTTTACAATTTTCGCATTATTTGTTACTTATAAAGTAAACTAACTACACTGAAATTTATTCTGAAAATACAGCTTAGCAATTATTTAATCATTAACAAATTAATCATAATAAATGATAAGAGCAATTGAAGCATTTAAGAAATAAAAATATTAACATTGCAAAGAAAAAGAAAAAAAAATTATAAAAATTGATAGGAATGGAAATAAAATTATGTAAATCATAAGTATCAAATGATAAAAAATATTTTGCCACGTAAGGGAATTTAGTATTTTCAATTTGCCGTGAAGCCATTAATATTAACTCTTCAATTGAATTTCAAAAATTAGTAAAAATGATATTTTTAAATATTTTCCGTTGAAGTTTTATAATTTATTTTCAGTTACAATTTTTAAAGTTGAATTGCAAAGATCAAAGGTATTGGCTTTTTCAATCTCTTCACTTTGATGATTTGAGTGCAGTAAAAAAAAAAAAAAAAACAAATAGTATGATATAAATGTTAAAAATTCAATGCTTATTTTTAAAATTAAAAACTTCGTGCAAAAAAAAAAAAAGTGACGAGAGAAGAAAATTTATAAAAAGTTCTTTTCGTTAACTTAAATAGTGAAAATTGAAATTGTTTTCAAAAAAATTAAAATATTTTTTAATAAAAGGAGATTAATATATATTTTAACAAAAATTATGTAATGTGAAAGGCTGAATATTTGCTTACTGTAATGAATAGTTCATTTATTTTTTGGTGTTAAAATTTAATATGAAAAAAAAAAAAAAAAAATATTGCAGAGCTTATTTTTAAAATTTATTTACTGTAATCATGAGTTAAATGAATATGAAATTATTTCCAGTTTGAATTCAATTAAACATTTCCCGTTAACTATGACACAAGTAAATTATTTTTGAATACATGTTTGCATTATCTCTGCATTACATGTTTACAGCTCTATATCACATGTGAAAGTAAACTTCAATAACGTATTTAAATACCATTTGTATACGTAATAAATTAAAATAAAATTCAATCATGGAATTAAAAGGGGGTAATTTTGTAACAGTGAGAATTTTACATATAGTTTTTACTACGTATAATTTTTTGAAAATGGAAGAAGCTCTTGCAATTTTGCAGCAAATACTCCCTTGCCTAATAATGCCTTGTTTTTTTATGTTAACATAATTTTATAATAAAAAAAGCATGCTCGAAGTAAATAGCAAAGAAGGCAATAACAAGTTGCCTTACACTCTGGTTTAAAATAATACACATTTATATGAAATAATTTACTAGAAATTAAATCACAAGCTTTTTAAAAGCTATGAAACTATATATAGTATAATACTTATTAACAATTCACGGAAAGTTATACATTTCAATACATATATATAGAGAGATATATATATGTAGAAAGAGAGAAAGATAGAGATAGATAGTGATGATTAAATAGTGAAAAACACTTGCTCCAAAAGGATAGTGTCCTGATGGGCAATTGGCTAGCTTTCTGTCATTTGGTACCATAGGCATCATGCTCGAATCCTGGTGGTGGCATGGATGTTCGTGAGTGTTTCGGAATCCATGTTAAATTGTAGGTCCCGGTCTCTTAGCCTAAAGTGTGCACAAAAATGACCGTAGAACGAAAAGTCAAACAACTCAAAATGATAGTTTAGAAATATATCAACAAAGTGTCCAAGCAGGAACTTCAAATTCACAGTAGGGCGTTTACTATTATGCATGAAAGTGACGACAGTTAACGCATGTCTTTCTTCCACAACGCGAAAGCATAACATACCGTTCTGCAATGATTGTACAAGCGTACCAGTTGGATAAAGGATAATGCTCTTTCTGTAAGGCACGGCCCGGCAGGAAAGACGTCATGACACCTCACCAAACAGACACGTCAGGAAACTGCAATGGCTTTCAGGTACTCACGAGGGTTTAACCTTGTCCTGAGATGAGTGTTTTGCACCTTGGCGTGACCATGTAGTAAAAAGTGAGCTTCATCTGTAAACGTAACATTCAGCAATCATTGTAGGTCACATTCCGTTTGTGCCATAGCCCATGTTGCAAAGTTTAGATTTTCATCTGTATCTGTCAGTAATAACTGATGAAGTGCTTGTATCTTGTACGGATACAGATACAAGATTCCGTACAAAATACGACGGTTCGACGTTATCGGAATCCTTGTAATTCTCCCAGCTTCACGAGCAGTGCTACTCCCCGTTGATTGAAACTAAAGGATGGTATGCCACTTCGTGGCCAAACCTTTAGGCTTTCCGTTTAGTATCCAGTTCAATGAAATAAGAGATTTTTTTTGCATCTTTAGTCCTTTTTCGTGCATTCCAACAGTTGTGGATTCACCATTATTTTAGAAAAGTTTACTACCAGCTGGTAACGATAAACATGCTACAAGGATCGAATAACGAACCTAATTCAAGCCAGATGTTCTATTGCCAGCCTGATTTTCATAAAATATGTCAGTAGAACTGTGAGAGCCTTCTTTCGATTACTTTTGATATATTTTTTTATTCATGGAAAAATATCATCTTATCGTAACATTTTTCAAGCAGACCGAAATTTTTCTCAGCATTACATATTTTGAAGTTTGCTAGAATTTATAGTGCACTCTGTATTTATATAGCAGACATGAAACGGTTACAAATCTGCAGTCTAAATCTGAATATATTTAAGCGAATGTGCATGAGAGAGAAAGGCTATGCGCCCGAATGTTACGAAAGATGTCAGCTATCTGGAAAATAGAACGTAGGGTTAAAACCATATTAGATAGAATATTGAGAGGGTGAGGAATGAAGAAAGTAACAGTGAACAAGATCAAAAATGTTATCGACTTAAAAAAAAAAAAAAATTGGTCCTAGGATAAACTTAGGATGCAAGATTGCCAGTTACGGTATACGGTATATATATATTTATATATATATATATATATATATACAGTCCAATCACATTACTGTGACCACTTGTCAAAAGCCAGAATAACCACCTTTGGCAGAGCGGACCGCTGCGAGACGTGCAGGAAGAGAGTCAATTAGGTTTCTGGAGGTGTTCACTGGGATGTTGAGCCATGCCGACTCCAGTGCCGTGGCCAGCTGCGCTAGATTACGCGGTTGAGGATCCACGGCGCGAACAACCTGATCAAGGGGGGACCCACAGATTCTCGATAAGGTTTAAATCCGTTGAGTTTGCTGGCGGGGGGAGTACGGTAAACTCACCCTGGTGCTCTTCGAACCATGCACATATACTGTGAGCTGTATGACACCTCGCGTTGTCCTGCTGGTAGATGCCATTAATCTGAGGAAACATTATTCGCATGTAGGGGGATATGGTCCGCAAGGACAAATGTGTACTCGTGCTGATCCATCGTGTCTTCCACAATGATGAGTGCACCCAGTGAATGCCAGGAAAACATTCCCCCAAACCAAAATGCTCCCTCCTCCACCTTCGATCCATCCGTCAATTGTTGCACGGTGCTTGCTTTCAGACGTTTCACGCCGTATACGCCAACGTCCATCTGTCCGATGGAGCACAAAACGTTATTCATTGGAAAAAGCCACATGTCGCTACTCTGTGGACATCTAGTTTCCGTACCGTACATTAACCAGACACCTGCTGCAGAGGCCCATGCGTAGCAATGTTCGTTGAACCGTTGTTGAGGATACACTCTTGGTGGCCCCTTGGTTCATCTATGCGGTTGCACGTCTATTCGCCCGAACACATCTCTGTAGCCTTCGTTCGCCTCGGTCAACTATAGCCGGTGGTGCACCACATGTGCGACGCCGCTGATTTTGGAATGTGCCATTTTGCCATGCACGGTATACTTTTACCACGGCGGCACGCGAACAGTTCACAAAATTAGCTGTTTCCGAAATGCTTCCACCCTTGGCCCGAGAGCCAATAATCATGGCCTTTTGGTCGCTACGTTTCTGCATTACGCCAACGATTGAAATGCTTTCCGATGCCCTAGGACATCCTTTATATACACTCCACTGCAATGTGCTGCTACCTGACTTTTGTGATTGGTTATTTCACGTTGACGTCGAATGTAGATGGTGGTCACATTAATGAGACTGGACTGTGTATATATATGAGTATATATATATATTTAACAGTACTTATCTTTAAATGTCGAAGCTCATTGTTAAAAAAATCTCAAAGTCTCCAGCTTCCTTAAATACTTTGCACTGTGACCTTTCCTCTTAAATTTCTACCAAAAATATTAATCATGCACACACACAGATATATATATATATTTCTGTTGTGCCGTTCGTATGATTATTTTCTTAATTAGTAGCTCGTTTCACATTTTATCTTACCCAGTTACTGTGACGTTTCTTCGAAATATGGAAATTTTTTAAAACTATAATTTAATAAGGTGTCCGGAGAAAATATTTCCCTTTTAAACTTTTGATTCAGCAGCGTTGTTTCGTGATTTAAATCGTGAAAAAAAAAAAGTTAAGATGAAAATGTCATTTTTCAGAATGATAATGGAGTTACTCACTTTCCCCATTACTTCAATTGCCGTCTTCAAGAAAAAAAAACAAGTGCATCTGTGAATCTTTATTTTATTTTCTTTGAGAAATCTTCGCATAATTGCGAAATCTCATCACAATCTTCATGAGCACTACTTCTTTTGCAGAAAACTTTCACTCCGCAAATTGTAAATGTGTTTGTTATGCATAGAAAATTCCCTTTTTCAAATGTGATAATGGAGTTTTGCACGATAATTAAGTTTTTCGAATGAAATTTTTCTGACACAAAGATTTTTTTCTTTATCTTTTACATGTTGAAATTCGAAGATTTTGCTTTAATTTATACACATACGCATCTAAATTTTGTTAAAAATTTTTTAAAGTTTATTATTATTGGTTGTATCTAAGGAAAATATCACGCTTTGTTTTCTAGTAATGGGATTGTGTCAGTGGGAAAAAGTAATTATTTATCTGTATGGTAAAATACGTGAATTTTGTTTTAATAAAATGACAGTATTGTCATAAATGCCTGAATGACAAATTTTCAACTTGAATATATAATGGGTGATGTTATAATCGGCTGGTGGCAATCTCATTTCTTTCAAACCCCGGAGTTTCAATGTCGATTGTGACCGTGCAAAAACCGCCTCGCATTGATATTCAAGATGCCTAGCAGGAATTTTCCGGGTTGAGCTGAATTGAGCGGAATCCATCCGTAAAAGTCCTCCTGGAAGACACTGACCATACCCATCACCCACCGACGAGTTGTTCGAGGTCACCGTGAGGCCCACCCTTATGTTTCTTACTGGTATGGGACTCAATAGTCCTAGTTACTAGCGTGAGTGTATACTACGGCGTACTAGGTACTTTTCATAAACAAAATGTGCAATTTACACCAATCTTATAAAATATATTCAGAAAAATGACTCTAAAGTCTCCCATATTTTTATATATAATTAAAGATTTGGTGCTTGCAAACCGTCGATTTGCAATTAGAGGCCTTGCTGCTGATGTTAGAACTTCAAAAAGGATCGGTCCATTCCATATTGGGCCTCGAATCAAATCTCAATAGGTACCGAAATCACTGAATGCGCCTGCTCACAAATTGATTCTTCGTGACTTTTCGCCAAAAATGACACCCATATCGTTCCACAACCAGCTTACTCACACCGTGTGACTTCTGGCTATTCCCTAAACACAAAAGACCACCCGGTGACACTGTTTTGAGTCGATTGTAGAGATTCAATGTGAATGGCCGCGCGCTTTGAAGGGCATCCCTGCTGATGACTTTTTAGCATGCATTGAGGATTTGAAATAAAGTTGTGTCCGGAGGATTGCTTTGAAGGCGATGAAATAAATTTGGAAGAATAAATAACGAGTTTGTGAAAAAAATAATAGGTCTTATTTTTTGGGCACAGTAGTACAATCCCCTTTCTATTGGAAAAGGCAAAGTAGAAGTTAATGAACTCGAAAAGGTTCGCTGGTTATTTCATATATGGATTGAAATTTATATTTAAATGGTTTTAAAACCCAAAGGCGCTGTTATAAAAAGTAAAAAATAATTATTTGAATTAGGCAATTTTTCACAATATTTGTATTTTTTTACGTTATAACTTTAATTTGAACACTGCCTGCATAGAATAAACACTTTTCATATATTTGTTGCGTTTCGCACATACAAAAATGTATTGCATTGATCTTTGCTATGAGACGTTTTGCACACAGATTTTAAATTAATATCGGGAGGAATTAATGAAATTTTTTTCAGAGAATAATCATAACATTTTTCTTATAATTTCATTTGTAAATTTGATTTTTTTTGCCTTTTTATTTATGTGATTTTTGGAAACATTTCATTCCGAAAGATTTTAGAAAAACAAATATATTAAGTATATTTATTGAAGACATTTTATTAATTTAATAATTATATATTGCCCGACTCGTGGCTCAGTGTCAAAGTGCCCTGTTGGTGAGCAGTAGGGTGGAAGATCAATCACCTGGCGGTTTTGTTGTAGTTACTGCTTCAAAACATGACGAGATGCGATGACTTTTGTTGTTCAGCATCTTGCCCTAATGGTAGTTTTCCAAGTTTTCTTCAATACGATACGAAAGTGCGGGGTATTTCCCTCTCAAAATCCTCCCTGCAAGTAAGAAAGAAAGCATCGCCTTCTTTCTTCAGCCACACGGAGTCAAGTGAGACTTCCCACTACAGGTGCTCCACCACAACAGAAGCTGCCCCCTTTCCCTCCATCCATGTGTTGACTAGTGGTTGCATGTCCGTCCAGCACTGCAGGACATTGAGATTCAGACACGCACATATGTATTGATTGCAGGAATTTGTGTTTAAAAAAAAAAAAAAAAAATACAGATAGAAAGATTTGTAAATGTGTAGAAATATAAGCTACACACATTTCATGTAGAACCACAGTGCCTTTGGTTAAGTTGCAAAATGAATTTGTTTTTTGACAGAAGAATCTTCTGAGACAATTTCAGATAAATATATCAGACTTTTCATTTCATTTTCGTGAACAACTCTACTGATTAATATATATCCATTTACATTATCCAACAATATTCTAAATGACTCAAGAAGGTACATTAAAAAAATATTTTTTAAATCGGACAAATATTTAAATATCATTAAAAAGTCTCACTTTCTGAAAAAAAAATTATGCTTTCGTTCAAGCAAACACAAAAAGACCACCCTCTATAATTCATTCAATCGAGAGTCTGTCATATCCAGCCATCTTGCACATAAATAAGAAATGCTACAAGACAAAAAAAAATTACTAATACATGTTTTAAATAATATTGTCACACACACACACACACACACACACACATATATTATATATATGTAACAAGTGACCAGAAACTCTTTATTACTCGATACGAAAATCACAGCACTGAAACACTGAACTGTGAAACACTGAAGGGGTTTTTAACTTATAGCCAATCTCTTGGTTCAAATTTCTGTCCCTTAAATCCAAACATACAGTCCTTCAGACCACTATAAACATTAATTTTATTTTAGGGTCCATTATTTTATAAAAACATAAATTGCTAGGATGTTAATTAAAGTAGAATCTGCATTCTAATGTAAAAAGAATGGCCCCTATACCATTCCTATCTATCTAAATAGCCGATTTAAATAGTACAAAGGTCGTCGTAATCAAAAGCAAGAATGCGTTTAACCATATATATATATATTTTTTTAATCTGAAGAAAGTTAAACAAAATTCTGTCGAAGTCTTTGATGTCCATTCATTATCGTAGCGGTTGAAGAAGTGTTAAATTAAAGGCTGTGCTCCCTTTAATTTTTCTCCTCAATTCATTTAAGTATCTCGAAAATCTGTTAAAAGAATCCCTAATTGTCTTCGATCGCGGCTAAATTACCTCAATTACCAGGAGATTTTTCTAGCAGATATGAGCCCAGAAAAATGGTATTTAATTGAACATCTAATTGTTGGTATTTCTTCTGTCCTTTATTCCTAAAATATGATAATGAAAAATCAGAAAAATTAAATTAACCCAGAACTTTATGGCTATGGGTAAGAAAAAAAAAACATAACAACTAGAGAGAAAAAGTAATATCAAAAAAGAATTTTTAAATATTTAAGAAAAAATTTACTCATGAATTATTAAAATAAATTACAATGATAAAGTTCACCAAAAATAATAATAAATCAATATACATGAAATAAAAAAATTATGAAAATAGAAAAAAATAACTTACTTATTCAAAAACAAAGTAAATAATCAGCTGGGCCGATATACAAGTTACTCATAAAATTTAGAATTGAATGTAAAAGCAAAATGCATAACAACAATTTGAAAAATAAAAAACTATAGAATTCGAAACAAATGTATTTTTTAAAAATCTCATTTCTCTTTGAAATAGGATTGTTTTTGATTTAACTACAAGGTCTTTTAAAACCATTTTACCTTTTTATTATGTAATTACTTTAACACATGAAAGAAATTTTAATAAATATTACTAAAATATATTATAAAAAGCTCGTAAAATAATATTTAAATAAACCAATAAGAATAGCTCTCAAAAAAAAGTTAAAAAAAAATCAATAAGAAACGTTGAAAGGGGTCATTTATGATACTGTACCTATTATGGGGTAACTAATGGGTTCATATTCCCCTAAAAACCACAACATAATCATTAATAAGGAAAATTACATTAAAGATTCTAACAGAAACTTAAAAGGTTATCAAAAGAAAAGTAAAAATTTGGGATATAAAAATAATCATTAATGAAGCAAAAAACAAAAATAAATAAATTAGATAATTAATCTAAATGAATTTACACAGGTACAATTAGGGAGCCTGAATTTCGAATTTCCGTAAATGACGCAGAGCATTGGGTTCTAAATTAGTAATTCTTTTCACATCTTACTTTACCCAGTCATAGTGGTGTTTCTTCCAAATATGGAAATTTTTTAAAACTATAATTTAATAAGGTGTCCGAGAAAATATTTCTCTTTTTAAGCTTTTGATTCAGCAGCGTCGCTTCTTGATTTAAACTGTGAAAAAAATGAAGAAGATGGAAATGGTATTTTTCAGAATGATAATGGAGTTACTCACTTTCCCCATTACTTCAATTGCCGTCTTCAAGAAAAACAAGTGCATCTGCGAATCTTTATTTTATTTTCTTTGAGAAATCTTCGCATAATTGCGAAATCTCATCACAATCTTCATGAGCACTACTTCCTTTGCAGAAAACTTTCACTCCGCAAATTGTAAATGTGTTTGTTATGCATAGAAAATTCCCTCCTTCAAATGTGATAATGGAGATTTGCACGATAATTAAGTTTTCGAATTAAATTTTTTCTGACAGAAAGATTTTTTTCTTTATCTTTTACATGTTAAGATTCGAAGATTTTACTTTAATTTATATACATACGCATCTAAATTTTGTGAAAAAAATTGTTAAAGTTTATTATTATTGGTTGTATCTAAGGAAAATATCACGCTTTGTTTTCTAGTAATAGGATTATGTCAGTGCGAAAAAGTAATTATTTATCTAAAATACGTGGATTTGTTTTAATAAAACTCAGCCGTATTGTCATAAATGCCTCAATGACAACGTGTTCAACTTGAGTATATAATGGTTCATGTCATAATCCGTTGTTGGCAATCTCCTTTCTTTCAAAATCCAGGAGATTCAATGGCGATTGCGACAATGTGTGTGAAACCGCCTCGCATTGATATTCAAGATGCCTAGCAGGAATTTTCCGGGACGAGCTGAATTGAGAGGAATCCATCTCTAAAAGTCCTTCCGGAAGACACTGACCATACCCATCAGTCACCGACTGCTGTTCGAGGTCACTGTGAGGTCCACCCTCATCTTTCTGACTGGTATGGAACTCAATAGTCCTTGGTACTAGCGTGAGTGTATACTAGGGCGTACTAGGTACTTTTCATAAACAAAATGTGTAATTTACACTAATCTTAAAAAAAAACAATAAGAAAAAAGGACTCTAAAGTTTCCCATATTTTATATATGATTAAAGATTTGGTGCTTGCAAACCGTCGATTTGCAATTAGAGGCCTTGCTGCTGATGTTAGAACTTCAAACGGATCGGTCCATTCCCTATACGGCCTCAAACGCATCAAACTCGATTGGTACCGAAAGCACAGAATGCGCCTGCTCACACATTGATTCTTCGTGACCTTTTCGCCAAAAATGAAACCCACATTGTTCCACGATCACCGTATTCACACCGTGCGACTTCTGGCTATTTCTTAAACTCAAAAGACAATTCCGGGGACACCGTTTTGAGTTGATTGATGAGATTCAATGTGAATCGTCGCTCGTTTTGAAGGCCATCCCAGCCGATGACTTTTTAGCGTGCATTGAGGATCGGAAAAAAGTTGGCATAAGTGAACTGTGTCCGGAGGGGATTGCTTTGAAGGCGATGAAATAAAGTTGGAAGAATAAATAAAGAGTTTTTGAAAAAAAAAAATAATTGGTCTTACACTTTGGGCACATTAGTACAAGCCATCGTCCAAGCAAATACAAAAGGACCACCATTTATAAATTATTCAATCGAAAGTCTGTTATATCCAGCCATCGTACACACTAAATAAGAATTGCTACAAGACAAAAAATCAAAAATTTACAAATACATGTTTTAAATAATAGTATTTTCATATATATACTACATGTAACATGTGACCACAAACTTTTTATTACGCAAGACCAAAAATCATAACAGATTCCATGTGAAACACTGAGGAGATTTTTTTACTTATAGCCAATCTCTTGGTTCAAATTGTTCACCCTTAAATCCAATTTACCACCCTCAATTTTTCACCCTTAAATACAATTTACAAGTCCTTCAGGCTACTTTAAACCTTAATTTTATCTTATGGTCCGTCATTTTATTAAAAAAAAAATTGCCAGGAGTTAATTAAAGTAGAGTCTGCATTCTAATGTAAAAGAATGGCCCCTATACCATTCCTACTTATCTAAATAGCCGATTTAAACAGTACAAAGATTGTCTTAATCGACAAGCAAGAATGCGTTTAACCAGAATATATATAGATTTTTTTAATCTGAAGAAAATTAAATAAGATTCTGTGGTAGTCTTTGATGTCCACTAATTATCGCAGCGGTTGAAGAAGTGCTAAATTAAAGGCTGAACTCCCTCGTGATTTTTCTCCCTCAATTCATTCAAGTGTCTCGAAAATCTGTTAAGCAAATTTTAATTGTCTTTAATGGTGGCTGATTGCCTCAATTACTAGGGAGATTTTTCTAGCAGATATGAGCTCAAAAAAATGGCATGTAATTGAAGCACCAAATTTTGGGTATTTCCTTTATTCCTAAAATATAATAATGATGTCAGAAAATAAAGCTAACCCAGAACTTTATGGCTATTGGTAAGAAAGAAAAAAAAACATAACAACAAAGTAATATCAAAAAGAATTTTAAAACATTTAAGACAAAATTTACTCATGAATTAAAATAAATTACAATGATAAAAAAATGTTTACCAAAAATAATAATAAATAAATATACATGAAAGAAAAAAATAATGAAAATAGAAAAAAAAAAAATAACTTACATATTCAAAACAAAGTAAATAATCAGCTGGCCCGATATACAAGTTACTCATAAAATTTAGAATTGAATGTAAAAGAAAAATGCATCACAACAATTTAAAAAAATAAAAAATTATAGAATTCGAAACAAATTTCTATTTTTAAAAATCTCATTTACACTTTGAAATAAGATTGTTTTTGATTTCACCACAAGGTCTTTTAAAACAATTTTCCTTTATTTAATTATGTAATTATCTTACCACATGAAAGAAATTTAAATATATATTACGCATAAAAAGCTCATAAAATATATTTAAATAAACTAATACGAATAGTTCGTAAAAAAAAAAAGTTTTAAAAGATCAATAAGAAATGTTGAAGGGGTCAATTATACTGATACGGATACAAAATACCTATTATGGAGTACCTAATAGGTAAATATTCCTCTAAAACCTCAACATTATCATTAATAGAGAAAATTATATGAAAGTTTTTAACACCAACTTAAAAGGTAACAAAAAAGAAAAGTAAAAAATAATCATTAATGTAGCTAAAATAAAAATAAATAAATTATATAATTAATCTAAATGAATTTAGAGAGGTACAATTAGGAGCCCGAATTTCGAATTTCCGTAAATGACGCAGAACATTGGGAACATTTCAGTTCTTGTTCAATATTGACAAAAATAGCGGTTCCCTCAAAAACAAGGAAGTGTGAAAAAGTGATCAAGGGAAATCCCAAAACAACACCCAAAATTTTATAGGTAATAATCATAAAGGCGCTATAACCCATAAATTGTGATGAAGTTTTTTTTTTTTAATTTATATTAATTAAAATATTAATACTTTTTCATTCATCTAATGTCAATGGAAGCAATTCAATTAAATAATAATTCAATAAATAATTAATTCAATATATAGGTAATTCAATAAATAATTAATTCAACAAATAATTCAATTCGATAATTTCAATACATATAACGTATTTTTTTTTACGCAATAACATTGAACACTGCCTGTATTGAATAAATACTTTCTGTATATTTGTTGCGTTTCGCACATACGAAATGTATTGCATTGATCTTTGTTATGAGACATTTTTGCACACAGATTTTAAATAAATGTCTGGAGAAAGTAATGAAATTTTTTCAGAGAATAATCATGACATTTCTCTTATAGTTTCAATTGTAAATTTGGTTTTATTTTTGTGATTTTTGGGAACATTTCATTCCGAAGGACCTTAGAAAAACAAATATATTAAGTATATTTATTGAAGAAAATTTTTTTAATTTAATAAATATCTATTGCCCTACTCGTGGATCAGAGTCAGAGTGCCCTGTTGGTGAGCAATAGGGTGGAAGATCAATCTCCTGGCGGTTTTGTTGTAGTTACTGCTTCAAAACATGAAGAGATGCGATGGCTTTTTTGTTGTTCAGCATCTTGCCCTGGTGTTAGATTTCCGGGTTTTTCTCCCATACGATGCGAAAGTGCGGAGTATTTCCCACTAAAAGACCTCCCTGCAAGAAGGAAAGAAAGCAATGCCTACTTTCATCAGCGAAACGAAGGTAAGTCAGACTTCTACCTACGAGTGCTCCATCACAATAGAAGCTGCCCCTTTTCCCTCCATCCATGCGTAGACTACTCATGGGATGTCCGTCCAGCACTGCCGGACACTGAGATTTAGATAAGCACATATGTATTGATTGCAGTAATTTGTGTTTAAAATATGAAACCAAGTAATATAAAAAAATTAATTTTTAAAGTCAATTCCTATTTTTTTTTTCACTATATAGCAGAAAGTTCTTTATAAATAATTTTCATTCATTTTCTTAGGTTTATCTGGCGCCATCTATGGGTAGATACATGCAACTTAAATCTAAAAAAAAAACTAAAATTAATTAATTGAATTTAATAATTGAATTAATATTTGAAAGAAAAAAATGCATTAACATCCAGTGTCATCCACTACAAGTTAAAAAAAAAAAATGTACTTCAACTTGAGTGGATGAATAAAAGGTATTTTATGAACAATTGATAATTTGAACAAGATATATAAAAGGAGCGTGTGAGCTAATAGAAGGAATTGAAAAAAGATAGAAGGTTTTGTGAATTTGTAGAAAAATAAGCTACATATATTTCATATAGAATCGCAGTAACTTTTGTTAAGTTGCAAAATGAATTTGTTTTTTAACATAAGAATCACACTATTCCTTTCATTTTCTTGAACAATTCAGCTGATTAAAATATATCCAACAATATTTCTAACTGACTCGAAAAGGTACACTAAAAAAATATTTTTTTAAATTGGACAAATATTTAAATCTCATTAAAAAAATCTTACCTTCTGAAAAAATTATGCCTTCGTCCAAGCAAACACAAAAAGACCACCATCTATAAATCATTCAATCAAAAGTCTGTCATATCCAGCCATCTTGCACACTAAATAAGAAATGCTGCATGCCAAAAAAAATCAAAAATTTGGTAATAAATGTTTCAAATAATAATGTCATGTTATAAATATATATATATATATAATAATATATATATATATATATATATATATATATGTATATATATATATGTGTGTGTGTCTGTAACAAGTTACAAGAAACTTTTATTACTCAATACGAAAATCATAGCAGATTCCACATGAAACACTGAAGGGATTTTTTTTATCTTACCCTTAATTTCTCACCCTTAAATCCAAACATACATTAAAAGTCCTTCGGACCGTTATAAACCTTAATTTTATCTTATGGTACATTATTTTATAAAAAAAATAAATTGCTAGGATGTTAATTAAAGTAGAATCTGTATTCCGATGAAAAAAATTGGCCCCTATATCAATCCTATTTATCTAAATAGCCGTTTTAAATAGTACAAAGGTCGTCTTAATCGACAAGCAAGAAGGCGTTTAACCAGAATATACATATATTTTTTTTAATCTGAAGAAAGTTAAACAAGATTCGGTCGTAGTCTTTGATGTCCATTAATTATCGCAGCGGCTTAAGAAGTGTTAAATTAAAGGCTGAACTCCCTTTTGATTTTTCTCCTCAATTCATTTAAGTGTCTCGAAAATGTGTTTAAAAGAATCCTAATTGTCTTCGATGGTGGCTAAATTACCTCAGTTACCATTAACATTTTCCTAGCAGTTTTGAGTTCAGAAAATGGTATTTAATTGAAGGACCAAATTTTTGGTATTTCTTCTGTCCTTTATTTTCCTAAAATATGATACTGGAAATCAGAAAATAAAGTTGACCCAGAACTTTATGGCCATGGGTAAGAAAGAATAACATAGGAGGAGAAAGTAATATAAAAAGTCAGTAATATTAAAATATTTAAGAAAAAATTTACTCATGAATTAAAATAAATCACAATGATATAAATATTCATGAAAGAAAAAAATAATGAAAATAGAAAAAAAAATAACTTATTTATTCAAAACAAAGTAAATAATCAGCTGGGCCGATATACAAGTTACTCATAAAATTCAGAATTGAATGTAAAAGCAAAACGCATAACAACAATTTAAAAAAAATAAAAACTATAGAATTTGAAACAAATGTTTTTTTTTTTTTAAAATCTCATTTTCACTTTGAAATAAGATTGTTTTTGATTTCCCCACAAGGTCTTTTTAAAACAATTTTACCTTTAAAATTATGTAATTATCTTAACACATGAAAGAAATTTTGATAAATATTACGCATAAAAAGCTCATAAAATATATTTAAATAAACTAATAAGAATAGCTCGTAAAAAGGTTTTAAAAATCAATAAGAAATTTTGAAAGGAATCTATTATACTGATACGGATACGAAAGTGCCTATTATGAAGTACCTAATAGGTAAATATTCCCCCTAAAACCTCAACGTAATTATTAATAAAAAAATTGCATTAAAGATTTTAACAGCAACTTAATAGGTATCAAAAGAAAACTAAAAATTTGGAATATAAAAATTATCATTAATGTAGCTAAAATAAGAATAAATAAATTAGATAATTAATCTAAACGAATTTAGACAGGTACAATTAGGAGCCCGAATATCGAATTTCCGTAAATGACGCAGAACATTGGGAACCGCGGTTCGTATGATTATTTTCTTAATTAATTTTCTTCTCACCCAGTCATAGTGGTGTTTCTTCCAAATATGGAAATTTTTTAAAACTATAATTTAATAAGGTGTCCGGAGAAAAATATTTCTCTTTTTAAACTTTTGATTCAGCAGCTTTGCTTCGTAATTTAACCTGTGAAAAAAAGGAAGAAGATGAAAATGGTATTTTTAAGAATGATAATGGAGTTACTCACTTTCCCCATCACTTCAATTGCCGTCTTCAAGAAAAACAAGTGCATCTGCGAATCTTTATTTTATTTTCTTAGAGAAATCTCCGCATAATTGCGAAATCTCATCATAATCTTCACGAGCAATTCTTCCTTTGCAGAAGTTTTTCACTCCACAAATTGTAAATGTCTTTGCTATTCATAGAAATTTCGTGCTTTGAATTGTGGTAATGAAGTTTTGCACGATAATTAAGTTTTTCGAATGAAATTTTTCTGACAGAAAGATTATTTTTCTTTATCTTTTACATGTTAAGATTCAAAGATTTTGCTTTAATTCATATATATAAGTAATTAAAATAGTTAAATTTTTTTTTAAGTTTCTTATTATTATCTACAGAAAACAATACTGTTTGTTTTTTAGTAACATGATTATTTCGGTGTGAAAAATTAATTATTTATCTGCGTGAATTTTGTTTCAATTAAATCTACAGTATTTTCTTAAATACCCCAACAACAACATGCACATTTAGAGTATATAATGGCTGTTGTTCTAATCCGCTGGTGGCAAACTCCCTTCTATCAAAAAACAAGGACATTCAATGGCGATTGTGACAATGTGTGTGAATCCGCCTTGCATTGATAGTCAGGATGCCAAAGGGGAGTTTCTGTGTTTTAACGGAATTAATGGGATTCATCCCTAAATTGTCTTCCCGGAAGGCACTGTCCATACCTATCCCCCGCCAAAGGGCTGCTCGTGGTCACTATGAGACTCACCCTCATCTTTCTAAGTCATAGGGACTGCATAGCCCTAGGTGGAGAAAAAAAAAAGTTATTTTTCATAAGAAAGTGCAATTTAAAACGATCTTTAAAAAACATTAAATAAACTGTCGCCACAGTTTCCTGCATCCTAAAAATAGTATACAAAAATACTTTATATGACAGCTTCTGTGAATTACAGGTTTCATGTAATTTTTGTACCAGTCGTCTACAGTACATGCATTTGCGAAAAAGAAAATCCCAACACGATAATGAGATTTTTATATATATATATATAATATATATACACACACTGAAACGAAAACCAAATCTGTCTATGCCTTAAAACGAAACTTGAGTTCCCGATTACGATAAAAATTAGGAGAAGCAATTTAATGTTGTTGTATATGTATTACTTTGAAAAAGAAGGATAAACAATTATCGATTTATATTAGACAACTGCAGAGCCAGAATTATGCATAGTCTGCTGAGCTTCTAAGTTTTGAGTCAGACGCCATTATTTTAAAATTCTATCTGATAAAATGTAAATGAAATGCTTATCCGTATGGTGTAAAGTAAATAAAAATTCGTCATGCCATTGCACTTTGTTCTACTTCACTGGAATAAATAATATTATTTCGTTCTCAAAACATGAGCTTTTTATTGCTGTTAAATGTCAACTTTCTTTTACTTCACTGGTATAAAGGTCATTAATTTGTACCCAAAACTTGAATCTATTGATGCTATTAAACGCCATCTTTCTGCTACTACAACTACAACTTACTTCTATAATAGCTCCTCATAGGGAAATCAATTAATTGTTAAAGATATAAGACTTTTAGTCCGAGACAATGTATAAGACTTGTATAAGAACAAGTAATATAAAAAAAAAAAAAAAAATTTTAATACATTTTAAAGTCAATTCCTACTTTTTTTCACTATATTGTAGAAAGTCCTTTACAAATAATTTCCATTCATTTTTTTAAGTTTATCTGGCGCCCTCTATTGGTAGATATATGCAACTTAAATCTAAAATAAACTAAAATGAATTAATTAAATTTAATGCATGAATTAATATTTGAAAAAACTGTATTAGCATCCAGTGTCATCCACTAACAGTTAAAAAAAAATGTATTTGAACTGGAGAGGAGGAATACAAAGTATTTGAAAACGATTGAAAATTTGAACAAGATATATATAGGGAGAGTGTGAGATAATAGTAGGAATTGATAATGTATACAAGACTTTCTTCTTCTTCTAACGTATAAGACTTGTAGACTTTCCGAAATGAGTGCCAATATTGGTATAAATGGCATTATTTCGTACCGTAACATGAGAATGTTATTGCTATTAAATGATAGCAGTACCTTGTTGTAAAAACAAAACTCCTAATCATCTCTAACCTAAACGGCCCTTTATCAGCCAAATCATTATCCTCGGCTAAGTTGTTTGAATATTTGTAACAATCCTTGATGAATGCCAGTTGCTATAACGACCACTTATTGGGAAACACTAGTCATTGGGAAAATACAATACTCGTAGTTTCCGACATCAGTTTATTCAACTGCAATGATATCATGGGTAAATGGCTTCACGGTTTCATATATCATGGTTTATGATATCATGGATCATCACAGAGAGTCAAGACAGGCATAACATCACCAATCATCTTGCAGAAAGTACGTAAGAAATGTTATAAAACAATAAAAAATCAATATATATATATATATATATATAACAGTTCACCAGAAATTATTCATTTTACGCTAATACAAAAAGTATAGCAAATTCCACAAGAAAAATGAAGACATTGTTTGGTTTATAGGCAATCTCTTGATTCAAATTTCTCAC